>OZ012740.1:81558091-81602473 GCA_963859935.3 Lathyrus sativus | reverse complement strand
ATAAATACCCAAAGAATACAGACAATTGTCATCCACATACCGTGTCGAAGCGATGTCCCGGCTTTGCGGTTTGTCGAGAATTTTCCGTTGTCTTTCTCCGGGCTTCCCTTGACGCAAAATGTAACCTTCATGTTCCATGGATATATTATTGAGATGGAAGATGAGTGAAATGGGTATATTTTGGAAATGGGTAAAGATGGGTTTTAATGGATTTTGGTGAGGGGAGGTGGAAATGGAACTTGGAATAGTTAATGGGTTGGTCAGTGGATGATGAAGTTAGGAACTTTTGGTGCTTTGGGGGAGATTTTCGGATGGCCAAAAATGGATTTTTGGAGGTTTGAGATGTGAAAATGGTGGTTTTGTAACTTCTGCCCCATATATAGTCCAGACCCCGTGGCGGGCACCATGGACTATATGTTGGGCGCCATCCTCACTGAAGGTGATTGGGCCGGATTTTGGTCCTTTGTTTGGGCTTTGGGGCTCCTTCTTGATTTTTGGAGTGTGTTGGTAGTAAAAGTTACTTGTCCTGATACACGTATTTTTCTCCTATATAATTTTTTTTCTTCTCCATATTTTGACATAAAAAATCAGGAAACATAATTAAGTGAAAAAAAAATTAAATTTGCATGAAATATATATATATATATATATATATATATATATATATATATATATATATATATATATATATATATATATATATATATATATATATATATATATATATATATATATATATATATATACGGTATTAGTTAATGTTATGAAAGAAAAACGTAAGCAAATGAAATAAGTCTGTAAATGAAGACGGCAATAAAGCAAACGATAAAAAGTAATAAAACGGTGTCATCACGGAGCTGGGTGCTCGTCTGTCTGGTCAGGATGACGGAGGGTGTGTAACTCTCTGTGTAGGTCTGAGATCTCCTGGTACAATGTGTCGGCTTCTGTTGTATGAGTCATGTCTGATATCTGCACCTGCAAAGTGAGGTCAGCGATTGCTTGCTGGAGTCTAACTATCTCTATACGCAGCTATGCTATCTGAGTGTACAATTCAGTCCTTCGCAGTGAGTGATTATTGGATAATACAGTCGTCCTCGGAGAGGGCGGTGAAGGATGGTACTCTTCCGAAGGCGATGTACGTGGCTCATCAATCGTCTCTCCATAACCTTCTAAGGAGTAACTCCAGCTGGAAGGATCATGGACACTGGTCATAGCAGGATCAGGCAATATAAAATAGTGAATGGTCTGATAGTCGATCAAGAGTCTGAAATAATCAGGCTGCAATGATGCTCTCCTCATCAACCCTCTGTCCAAACAGAAATCAATGTCCAACAAGGTGTATTCACAATACGGTGTCAGGTGCAGCAGCTGGCTGGTAAGTCCTAATGTTGTGGCTATCTGAGTGACGGTGCCTCCTACGTGAATAATCCCTTATGAGGATCTAGTTGTGCCCTCGAGATTATTCAGCAAAAAGTTCCCACATGTCACTGGGTGTAGTCGGTTTGCACAGAACAGTAAGAAGATCTCTTCCTCACTAACATGCATGTCAGAGTCAGCCTTTCCGAGGAAAGTGTGAGCCAGAATCATCTGAAAGTACCTCATAGCTGGGTTGTGGATGATTGGAGATAGCTGAGTGGATGGGTTGAGGCTCCCTCCTCCTGTAATGTCTCTCTAGAATTGGTCGATGTCTTGACTCATAAAATAACCCATCGGTAGGCCAGGTATAGCATCAGGGGTGGTCTGAAATTCGAGCAGGTCACCGAACTCCTTCGTGGTAAAGGCATACTCTATACCAAATAGTCTGAATGCGGTAGTGTTATCTTGACCAACGTATGGTTTGTGGCTGAAAGAGGTAAGGAACTCCAGAGTAAGGTGCATGTAGGTCTGGTGTAACTGATCAGCATATTCGTCCCAATGGAGCTGATGATAGAGAAATCGTATGATGGGCTCAATGCCTAAAGCTTCCATGTAGGTCTGATCTGGGTACCGGGTTGGTGCCATAGGACGCTGCTGAAGAACATAGTACCTCTGTCTCTAGTTTTCGTCCCTAAAGGCGACGTGCATGTCGTCAAGAGGTTGCATCCTGCAAGTAAAATTTAGAAAATGAGACCTGAAAGTACAAGCATCATAAACAGTTAGTTGACATATAATAATAAGATAAAATTAAATTAAATTAAATAAGAGATAAGTAAAGGAAAATAAAGAAAACCGTGGGTTGCCTCCCAGGAAGCGCTTTTTTAACGTCGTTAGCTTGACGAGTAGAACCTATATGGTTGAAGTAGGCAGTGGTGGATCAATCAAGGTGTGGCTGGAGTAATCATCGGGAATGTCCCCTCCTTCATAGAATTTTAATCTCTGCCCGTTTAAAATGAATGGGCTACATGACTGGTTCTGGATCTTGACTGCTCCTAATTGTAGAAATTTAGTAACTATAAAGGGACCTGTCCACCAGAAATGAAGCTTGCCAGGAAGAGTCACAATCTGGAGTTGAATAGGAGAATAGGATCTCCTATATGGAAATTTTTCTTCACGATCTTCTTGTCATGCCAGGCCTTGGTTCTTTCTTTATATATAATAGTGTTTTCGTAGGCGGATTGGCAGAGTTCTTCTAGTTTATGTATATCAAGGACGTGGTTTTCTCCAACAGTCAAATAGTAAAAGTTTAGGGTTTTTATGGCCCAATAGGCCCTGTGTTCTAATTCAAAGGGTAGATGATAGGATTTTCTATAGACCAGTTGGTAAGGAGTTTTTCCAATAGGGGTTTTGAAGGCGGTTCTATAGGCCCATGGCGCATCTTGCAATTTTTGAGACCAATTTTTTCTTGTTATAGAAACTGTTTTTTCTAAGATTTGTTTAATTTCTCTATTGGATACTCCTATTTGGCCACTAGTCTATGGGTGATAAGGTGTCGCTATCCTATGCTTAACTCCATATTTTCTTAAAAGTTTTTCGAAGATTCTTGATATGAAATGCGATCCACCGTCGCTAATAACAAGATGGGGTGTTCCGAATCTAGGGAATATGTAATTCTTAAATAGCTTTATAACTACATGTGTGTCGTTAGTGGGAGAGGCTATGGCTTCAATCCATTTAGACACGTAGCCAACTGCTACTAAGATGTATTTGTTTCCCAAGGAAGACGGAAATGGTCCCATAAAGTCTATGCCCCAAACATCAAAAATGTCCACCTCTTGAATATTTCTTAAGGGCATTTCGTCATGCCTTGAGATGTTCCCAGTGCACTGGAATCGGTCACATTTACCTATATAGGTGTGTATATCACACCATATTTTTGGCTAAAATAGGCCTGCTCTAAGAATCTTGGCGTGAGTTTTGGAGGTGCTAGAGTGTCCTCCATAAGGCGTAGAGTGGCAGTGTTCTATTATCTTTCTTACATCTTCTTCTGGGACGCAATGGAGGAAAATACCGTATGTGCCTCTTTTAAAAAGGAGAAGTTCATCCCAATAGAAGTGTCTTATGTCGTTAAAGAACTTCTTTCTCTGCTGGTAGTTAAAATCGGGGGGTATGATATCGGCAGCTAGGTGATTTACAAAATCCACATACCAAGGTACGCTGCTCATTGCCAGAGATCTCTCAGGGTCATTAGAAGGATCTAGGTTGCTCTCTTCTATGGCTTCTATCCTAGCGATTAACCTGTCGTAGGTAAAATCATCATTTATAGGGAGTGGATCTGGTTTTAGGTACTTAAGCCTAGAAAGGTGATCGGCAACTACATTTTTCGTGCCTTTCTTGTCTCTAATATCCAGATCGAACTCTTGTAATAGGAGGATCCACCGAAGTAATCTAGGTTTGGCATCCTTCTTGTTTAATAAGTAACGGATGGCAGCGTGATCTGTGTAAACTATAATTTTGGCTCCTACCAGATAGGATCGAAATTTGTCCATAGCAAAAACTACGGCAAGAAGTTCTTTCTCAATGGTAGCGTAGTTAAGCTGAGCAGCATCTAGGATTCTACTGTCATAGTATATAACATGTAATTTCTTATCCTTTCTTTGACCCAGGACAGCTCCTACAGCGTAATCGCTGGCATCGCACATGATTTCGAAAGGTTCGGCCCAATCTGGAAGTTAGATAATAGGTGCCGAGATCAACGCTTGTTTTAGAAAGTTGAATGCTTCAAGGAATTTTCCATCAAAGTTAAACTCAATATCTTTCATTAGGAGGCCGGTTAAAGGTTTGGTTATTTTAGAGAAGTCTTCAATAAAGCGCCGGTAGAAACCAGCGTGTCCAAGAAAGGGGCAGAAATTTGGGTTTTATGATCTTCCAGGATGTTGAAGTGTTATTCTTGGTCCTTGTGCCAGAGGGTTGGGTTCTATTTATTTGAAGTGTTCCAGTTACTATTTTTAAGCCGTTTTAATTCGCAAGACAAGATCGTGGTGGAAATATGGTGGCGTGTTGGGTTTGACTTCAAGGTTTGGCAAGATGATTTTAATTTTATTAAAATTTCTTAAGACATGAAGTGAACTTTTGGTTGCGAGTGCTTGAGTTCTTTTTGGTTCAACTATGTGAATTTGATATTAAGTTCTTAATCGAGACGCTTTTGGATCATAAGACATCATCTTCATTAATCAATTGCTTTGCATTTTATTACAAGATACATGGGTTACAAGTTACTATTTTGGTTACAAGTTTTTTGTATTACAATCAAGAAGTTTCTAAACTATCGTAAGCTATCCTAAGGTTCAAGATCTTCAAGTCTTCATCTTTGTCATCTTCTGTACCTGCAAAACAATGGACAAAATAGGACATTTAGTAATAACAAGAAGTTCAAAAGAAGGATTTTATCGTTTTCTTACGACCCTCAGAAAAATATCATCATTGGGCCAAAAGAGGGAAGGGAAACATCTGGGATGCCACCAACTTCTGGTAAAAATGGACAGAACAGTAGCGACTTTTTTTCAATAGGTTCAGGACTAACGTCATCATCACCTTTTCCTTCAGCAACATCAAGCACAGAAGATCAAGGCAACGTCTGTTCTTTTAAAGAATTAAATTAAAGGTGGTTTTTTTTTTCCACAAGAAGAGAAGTGAAGAGACACAGTTTTTCCAGCAAGTCAAAGACCCAAAAATTTCCAAAACAAGTCAACATCATTAAAATAACAGAAGATCCGAAAAATGAAAATATTCCAAAACGGATCTATTTCCGTCATCAACAGTAAATCTAGAAAGAATGGAAAATATGGCAAAACGGATCAAAATCCGAAAAACATCAATAGACAGTTCACCTAATCCGAATAACAGCACGAATCAACACCATCAATATCAAGAAGATATGTTTTTTTAATTTCCAAAACCGTCATCACAGCAAATTTGACAAACCAAGTACGAAAATGGAAAAGTTTTAAAATTTATGAAAACCTTCCAAAATAATTTCGGACAAAATCAACCAAGAGAGGAAAGTTTTCAAAACTTTATTTCAAAACGTTTTCAAAACCGGGTATATAAAGAAGAAGAAGAAGAACTCAAAGGCTCAGAAAATTTCCTCATAGCCCAAAAATCCACAAAAATCAAAAAACCATCATCGTGAAAGATCCAACAACCGTCAACAAACACGTTCACCATCTAGCAACAAGAGCGTGAAACCCAGTCCACCTCTCAAACCGCAAACACAACTCGAATCAACAGATCCGTAAATAAAATCAAAAAGAGGCTCAAAGAAGACTCATCATCGCCCCACAAGCATCAAAAATCGCAAAACACAAAGTCCAACCGTAAGGAATCTCCTTTTAACTTGTTTTTTCTCTTTTTTTAACAGCAAACGTGAACAAGCAGAGAAGAGGGAGTTCATCGCTCAAAAGAGAAGAAGAGGAAATCATGGTGTAGAAAGAGTTCGTCGCTCAAAAGAGAAGAAGAGGAAATCATGGCGTGGAGAGAAGAGAAGAAAGAAAATCTGAATGGAGAGAGGGAGAGAGAAGGTCGGCGACCCATGAGAGAAGGAAGAGAGTTTTAGGTTTTTTTAGGGTTTTTTTTGTTTTAGTTTTATTTTTATATTGTGATGCAATCCTGTACACATGCACACACGATACTTACCGTACACCCTCACGCAATCAGCCATCCATCTCACTAATCACACATCACACGGTCCTCAGCTTGCACTTCCACCGTGCACCTTCTTGCCCTTTTCATACCCGATCCACGCCCCCCCCCCCCTCTGCTGGCTTTTCATTTTCCTTTTTTTTAATTATTTCTGTTTTAATTTAATTAATCACTAATCTAATTTTAATTAAGAATAACTTAATCATAAATTTTATTATTAAATCTTTTAATCTGCCCCTTTTTTTATTTAATCTAATCATCAACACTTTTTCTTTATTTAATTAATTAATTAACTATCTTTTATAACTAGCCTTTTTTAAAAAAAATGAAAAACAACGGGTAACTCTTTATTTAATTTACTTTTTTCCTTTTTAATTAATCACCCTTTTTAAATTTATCTATCTATTAATTTAAGATTTATTATATTTTCTATCTTATTTATTTTATCACTTAACCATTTATAATAATTATTCATAAAAACCTTTTTCTTAATTAACTTGTATTTTAATAATAACTACAACTCTTTTTATGTAATATTAAAACTTTTTAATGATAATCTAAGTAATTTATAATAATGACCAACTTTTCTATTTAATAAGAAAACATTTTTCTTTATTTAATTATTTCAATCAAAACTAATCAACTCATAATTTAATTTCATAATTAAAATTAATTCACCCTCTAATATAACTTTTTCTTAAAATCAACCTTACATAAAATTTAATTAACGCGCTCCCGATTTCTATCCTCTAAACTCCGATCTCGATTCAAATATTACGATCCCGCGCTTGGCTTATTTTAGCATTTATATCTGCTGTCTGGATTTATTTATCTTTATCTTTACTTTATCTTTATTTTATCGCATTGTGTACGTTCAAAGGAAGAACTTGCGCATGACTTCATAATTCGTGCGTATTGCACTTCATATGCATCATTTTCCCCGCTCGATCCTTGATCTTTTTCAAGTTGATCAACTTAAGCTTAGATCCTACCCCATAAGAAGGACCTTTTTCTTTTACAACTTAGACAAACCAATATTCAACTCAATCAACTATTTATCCATACAAGAGAATTAGATGTGAGTCATCTTTACCGTCGAGATATAATTCTCCTGCCCCATAACGCAATCGAGAGATGTACGATCTTTTCCGCTTGAGGGAGATAGTGGCATACTCGTCGATGAAATCTGAGTGTTTGAGCCCTTCTCTCAAGACGATGCAAAGACCATCTCCTACAAGTTGTGGTGGTTAAGTCGAGTGTTCTTCCTTAAGACGACGACTCGTCTTTTCTCCTAGACTCAATCAAAAAACCTTATCCCTTTGGAACCTTGACCATAGTCAAGAAGTTCCTCAATCCATTTTAGGGGAACTACAAATACTCTGATTCCATTCCCGTCAAGATATGTAGGCACAAGATGCGATGTCTTGGCGAGTATACTTAGAATTAAACCTTTAGGTCTTTTACCCTTAAGCAGATAACCCTTAGCAATAAACACCATAAAACAAGAGGTTCTTGTAGAGTACTATAGATTCTTAGGATGCTAGCACCTTCCCTAAGTTTAACTAACCCCCGAACCTTTAACTCTCTAGCTTTTGCATTTACATTGCATTGTGGGTAATTCGATCTTTTTCCCTTCCTTTGGATAAATTAAAGACCGGTGGTGAACCAATGAATTAAGATTTAAATTAATTAATAATTTGACATCCAATTCTCACCGCGACAGGATGAAGAATCTTCTTTGGTATAATTTGTCCTTGATTAAGGTGTACGAGCAAGCTCGACGTCTGACAATGCTAGCCTCCTTGGAGTCGTCGGGCAGTTCCCCCATGTTAAGGTATGCGTATACCAGGATCATCCAACAGTTGCTGTCACTGATGGTGTTCATATCGATGGTCGATGTGGGTTTCTTGATACTCGACCGAGAGAGCACCTTTTGGATGAAGAATTTGTTCCCACCTTTCTTCTTCGTGCTTGCCAGCTTCTGCAGGATGTCTGCCCTGATGTTGTGTTCATGTGGAACGTATTTCACTTTAGCAGAATCAAATTTCTTCATCCTCTCTTTCACCAGGGCGAGGTACTCAGCGAGGTTGTCGTTCTTGGCCTGGTATTCTCCATGCACCTGAGAGGCTACAAACTGGGAGTCGGGAAATATCTTCACCTCCTTCGCGTCAAGGTCCTCGGCCAAGCGTATCCCCGCGAGGAAGGCCTCGTACTTGGCTTGGTTGTTTGATGTCGGGAAGGATAGGGTGAGGGAGACCTCTATCAAGATACCCTATTTGTTCTATAGTATGATACTCACTCCACTTCCTGTCGTGATAAAGGCCCCGTCGAAGAAAATGGTCCACTTGTGGGCTCCTTGCGTTGGGGAAGTCGCGGTGGTCATCTCTGCAACAAAGTTGGCTAGAACTTGAGCTTTAAGGGCCTTCCTGCTCTTGTATTGGATGTTGAACTCGGAGAGGTCGAGCGACCATTTGAGCATCTTGCCCGTAATGTCTGGGCGTCCAAATGGCTGTTTGATGAGCTGATATATCCTGACCACGATTGTGTGGGCCAGAAAATAATGTTGCTACCTTCTGGCCGTGTTGATGAGAGCCAGAGCGACCTTCTCAATCTGCTGGTACCTGAGCTCAGGGCCCTATAGGGCTTTGCTGGTGAAGAAGATTGGTTTTAGCCCCTCGGAAGTTCTGTAGATGAGGGTCGCGCTGACGACCTCAGCTTCGATAACGAGGTACAAATATAGAGTCTCCCCCATCTTCAAGTCGCGACAGAACTGAGGGTTGTAAGAAGTCTTGTTTGAGGTTGAGAAGGGCTTGTTCGCACTCCTTGGTCCACTCAAACATGGCCTTCTTGTGAAAAATCTTGAAAAATGGGAGTGTGTGTTAGGCAGACTTGGCCACGAAGCGGGACAAGGAGGCGATCATCCCATTTAAGGATTGGACTGATTTCTTCAAGTTTGGCTTTGGGAACTCAGAAGTGCTCTGCACTTGTCAGGGTTCGCCTCAATTCCTTGCTCTATCAAGTAGAAGTCGAGGATCTTGTCTCCTCGGACACCGAAGGTGCATTTCATCGGGTTAAATCTCATTTTGCATCTCCTTATCGTATTAAAGACCCTTCTGAGATGGGTGGTGTAGTCGCTTTCTTCTCGTGATTTCACGATCATGTCATTCATGTAGACCTCGAGCATGTCTCCGATCTCTCCCCAGAAGATTTTGTTCATCATTAGCTGGTAGGTTGTACCGACATTTTTCAGACTGAAAGGCATTACGTTGTAGTAATAATTATCTGACTCAGTCATAAAGGTCGTGTGCTACTTGTCGGCCTTCGCCATGGGGATCTCGTTGTACCCGAGTACGCGTCCATGAACGACAATAGTTTAAAACCTACAGAATTGTCGACCAGTTTGTCGATGTTAGGCAAATGATATGCATCTTTGGGACATGCCCGGTTGAGATCAGTATAATCAACACACGTATGCCACTTTCTATGAGATTTTTTGACAAGTAGAACATTCGACATCCAGGTCGTGTACTTGGCTTTCGAAATTAAATTTTCCTTTAAGAGGTCTTTTACAGCTTTTTAAGCAGTCTCTGCTTTCTCGGGAGACTGCCTACGCCTACGTTGTACTATGACCCTAGCGGCCGGATCTATGGTGAGCTGGTGGCAGGCCACGTCAGGGTCAAGCTCGAGCATCTCTACAGCGCTCCAGGTCAGCATTCTTCCTGAGGCAGGCCTTCAGTTGCTTCCTTGCCAAGTAGGGGAGCCATGTGCCAATCTCTACGCTCCTGTCGGGGTCGTCCCCGAGTGTGATGAGCTTGAACTTTCCATCTAGAATGGGGCACATTGAATGGGGTAGTTTCTCATTACCGTTGTTGGCCAGAGGTGCGTCTTCCGGTGCTTCGCCTTGATCCTACTTGTTGGGGAAGCTGCTATCGAGTTCAACGGAGTTGACACGAGGCAGTGGCTTCTCCTCCTCATCTCGGGCTAGCTTGCCGACATTCTTGGGCGTAATGTTAATTGAGTTGAGCCCCTTGATGGCCGCTTCGAAGCATCTTCTGGCCGCTTTGATGTCTGCATGGATGATTACAACTCGACCTATGATCGTGTAGTACTTCATCTTTAAGTGCATTGTGGAGGGCACTGCAGTCAGTTCGGCTAGGGTCGATCTCCCTAGAATGCATTAGTACAGAGAGGGACACTTTATCACCAAGAAGTGGACCTTGACCTATCTTGCAGTCTCCTCATATCCGAAGGTGACTTGCAACTCTACGTAGCCTCATGACCTTGTGGTGGTGCCATTGAAGCTCTGCAAGTCGGAGCCAACATACAGTGTCAGATGGCTTTCGTTGAGCTGGAGAATGGTGAACAGGTGGGCGTACATTATGTCCACCGAGCTTCCTTGGTCGAAAAAAATGTGGCAGACGTCGAAATTCACCATCTGAGCCCTGATCAATAGGGGGATGCTAGAATTGGAGGCGCCACTAGGTATCTCCTCGAGGTAGAAGGTGATCGGGTTTTAGTTACCCTTGAACCGATCGAGGGTGGCGCTCTGCTTTAAATTCTTGTCAATCAGTTCCTCAAACTTCCTCTTGACCGACCCTACTGAAAGCTTGATGGGACCCTCACCGGGTATGACCATCATGGCTGGGAAGTTCAGCCAATGGCTGCGAGCGGACAACGGTATGTCGGTCTCGTATGGGAGGTAGAAGTCCTCCAGACGGGAGATGCGCAGGGCGACCTGTAGCTCGGTCTCGTTGGAGGGTAGCGACACCTCCTCGACTGTCACACCCTAATTTTTAACTCTAAGATCTCACAACTTTTTGCATAATCTGTATAGTTTGTCATGTATTTTATCTCACATCATACTCAATTTATTAGCTGATATAAACTTGTTGAAATTACAACCGAATCAATCAAACTAAAAGTCAACTGTGCGAAAAATCAGTGGACGAAAAATTTTAAAATTGAGCCTGCAAATGCCAGTGATATTAATCTACGTTTCGCGTAGTTTAACCTGACGTGCTCATTTAAATTTTTCGACCATTTTTCGGTCGCATTTTTGGACAGTCTAAGTCATTTAACTGGGTAAACTTTATTTCAAAATTTTACCAAATGCTATATTTTTTTGAATCGTATATTTTTTGCTAATCATTTTGGTATATTCATTTTATTTTTTCGAGCACTTCGATACCGGTCCAACTATTTATTTTTTACGACTGTTATTTCTATTTTTGTTTAATAATTATTTTAATTAATTAAGTTTTATGTTAGATTATTGTTTTGTTATAATTTATTTTATCTTTGTTTTATTTACTATTTTCTTATTTTAATATTTAAGAACTTTTGTTTTATTCATTTTATAGTAACACTTAATAAATAAGTTTGTTAAAATTTGTTTTTGCTTTTTACTCATTCTCTTAATATAACTCTCTCATACATACATATAGTGAATCAAAATACTGCACATTAAAAAGAAAAACGCAACTTTTGGTACATCACTTTCCCCACATACACTTTTCATAAGTCTACCTACATAACTAAATATTTTCTTTTCCTCACAACAACAACAACATTTCTCATGCTCTCTCTCTTATTCTCAACCATACTCATCTCCCATGTAACTACACGCGCGGGACCCTCACAAAAGACTCTCCCATGTATCTCCATCTTTATTCACACATACACACAGTTTAACACACTTGTATATATTGGTACCTTTCAATGTTTGAAATTAAAACCCACCACACATAGTCATCCCTCATATAGATTAACAACATCACATACCCACCATTATTACTCCTTCCGCCATTATTCTTGACTCACCTTTACTGCTTCCTGCGCATGAAGAAATAGGGAGGCACAACACTACAATACTCACTTCATGTTACTCCTTCATAGAAAAACCACACGGATCCTCGTTCATGATAGAACAATCATGCAGTGATGCATCAAGAAATGAGTTGAGATTGGTGATGATAGTTGTGATTAGATATGAAAGAAAAGAGATGAAATGATGAAAACTGAATTGTATGAAACTTGCAGTAATTGCATTACATTATACACCACATAACATTGACTTTTATAACAATCCAACTAACTAACAAACTGGCTTAACTAACTTTAACTAACTAACAGAATTACAAAGCTAATAGACAGTTGATGTTATAACGGATGTTATGACATCCGCTACTGAACAGACTGTTAAGCTAATACACCTCCTTAATTCGATTAGTTAGATGCTTCCACCATGCCTAGCTTCATCCTTAGATCATCAAATCTGCTTGTTTTTAGTGGTTTTGTGAGCAGGTCAGCCAATTGCTCATCTGTTTTGCAGTAGCTCATCTCTAACTTTCCATTATTCACTTATTCTCTTAAAAAGTGAAATTTGGTTTCAAATGCTTGCTTCTACCATGTGTTATAGGGTGTTTTGACAGGTCTATGGCTGATTTACTGTCAACTCTGAGTTCTACTCTTCCATTCCTTATCAGCTTTAATTCAGTCAATAACATGTTTGTCCACTGAGCTTGACAGGCTGCCATGGAAGCTGCTATATACTCAGCTTCACATGAGGATAAAGTCACCACTGGTTCCTTCTTTGAGCTCCATGCAAAGACCGCGTTTCCAATCATAAACACATATGTTGTCGTACTCTTCCTGTCATCTTTATCACCACTCTAATCTGAATCTGAATAGCCTATCAACTCATCTTCTTGATCTTTACAATATTGAATTCCATACTTGTATGTACCCTTCACATACCTCAATATCCTCTTGGCTGCGATTAAATGAGAGGTGGTTGGCTTCACCATGTACCTGCTGATCAGCCCTACACCATATGTAATATCAAGTCTTGTGTGACACAAGTATCTTAGGGAACCAACAAGCTGTTTGAACAGAGTAGGATTTACTTCCTCTTTATCATTCTTCAAGGATAACTTTGTCTCTATATCAACAGGAGTTGCAGTTGGCTTGCAGTTTACCATGTTAAAACTTTTTAGGACATCTTGAGCATATTTCCTTTGATGAATAATCATTCCTTGATCAGTTCTGTCAAACTCAATTCCTAGGAAGTATGTAAGTCTGCCTAAGTCAGACATCTCAAATACCTTCATCATGTTTTCCTTAAAAACCCTTCATTTCAGCTTCATTGTTTCCAGTCACTATCATGTCATCCACATATAGACATACAATGAGATTATCTGTGGTATTCCTATTGTAAATTCCATGTTCATTTACACACTTCATGAAACCTTGTTGAACAAGAAAATTGTCTATTCTCTTGTTCCAAGCCCTTGAGGCTTGCTTCTGCCCATATAGGACTTTGTTCAGCTTATAAACAAGTTATTCCTTTCCTTCAATCTCAAATCCTGGTGGCTGATTCAAATATACTTCTTCTTCTAGCTCACCATTCAAAAAGGCTGACTTTACATCTAGCTGATACATAGACCAGTCATTATGAACTGTTATTGCCACAATCAGTCTGATTGTTTCCATTCTTGTTACTGGAGCATAGACTTCATAGTAATCTTGTCCATGCCTTTGTAGGAATCCTCTTGCTACTAATCTAGCCTTGTATTTTTCCACTTGCCCATCTGGCCTTAGTTTGTGTCTTAAAAACCCACTTGACATCAATACACCTCTTGTTAGCAGGTAATTTAACTAATTTCCAATTCTCATTCTTTTCTATAGAACTCAGTTCTTCAATCATGGCTATCTTCCAATGTTTCTATTTTAAAGCTTCTTCAAAAGACACTGGTTCAGTTTCATCCAGCATTGCTAATTGCACTATATCACCCTCATCTGTAACTTCTTGATCAGGGAATCTCTCATAGTCCCTCAGCCTGGCTGGTGGTTGAGTATTCCTTGTTGGTCTATTGATTACTTCTGCACCTTCTTCATTTGTATCTTCATCAACTTCTTCTTGTTCCTCAATGTCACCTTCTTTTGTCTCTGAGTCAGAGAGGGGTAAGTGATTGTTGGCTTTATGTGAGACCTTTTCTTTCCAATCCTATTCCTTTGATTCATCAAATCTTACATCTTTGCTGAATACTATCTTCTTATTATTTGGATTATATAGTTTGTATGCACCAGTTTGATGATAGTCAACCATAATCATTACTTGGGATTTATCATCTAACTTCCTTCTTAGTTGATCAGGCACATGTCTGAAACATAATGAACCAAAGATCCTTAAATGCTGAACACTTGGTTTGACTCCACTTCATGCTTCCTCTGGTGTCTTGTCCTACAACTTCTTTGTAGGACTTCTGTTTATGAGATATGTTGCAGTAGCAGCTGCTTCACCCCACATGAAATGAGGAATTTTCTTTTGCTTCAATATACTCTTTATCATATTTACTAGGGTTCTATTTTTCCTTTCTGATATCCCATTGTGTTGAGGTGTATAAGGTGTAGTGATTTCATGACTAATGCCATTTGATGAGCAAAACTCATGAAATTTAGTAGAGTTGTATTCACCTCCTCCATCACTTCTTAGCCTACTAATTACTTCCCCACTTTCATTTTGAACTAGCAATTTGAACTTCTTAAACACATTTAACACTTCACTTTCTTAACCAACAACTAAATCCACAGTTTCCTAGTGAATTCATCTATGATGTCACAAAGTAGTTGTTTCCCACCTACTCCCTTACTTCAAAAGGTCCACAAACATCTGAGTGAATTACCTCTAGTTCCTGGTTGCTTTGAATGGTACCTCTGCTTTGTATGATCTTCTGGCTTGCTTTCCAGTACAACATACTTCACATACTTATTCTGGCACTTTAGTTTTGGTAGGTCTTGCACCAATCTCTCCTTTCATGCAGCATATCCAGATCTCTAAAGTTGATGTGCCCATATCTTTGATGCCATAACCAGTCCTCATGCTTAGTCTCAGTCAACAGGCAATGATCTTCAATCGCATTCATATTAATCCTGAAGGTTCTTTGCTTTGACAGTGGAGCTTTCATGATCAGCCTGTTCTTGTGATCAAAGATATTCCTAGCTTTTGCCTCTATTCTCATGGTATATCCCTTCTGTAATAGCTGACCAATACTAATTAGATTGCTCTTCATGTTTGGCACATATAGCACATCAGTAATACAGGCCTCTTGCCATCCTTCCTATTGATCAAGATCTTTCCAATCCCAGCTGCACATACTATGCTATTTTCTGCAAATCTAATACTTATGTTTACTGATTCATCTAGTTCAGAAAACCAAGAATTCTTGCTTGTCATGTGATTGGAAAACCCTGTATCTAGATACCATTCGTCACATCTTTCTTCTGCATCCTTGACTGTTACCATCAGCAACACTTCATCTAAGTCCGATCCTTCATTCTGAGCAAACTGAGCCTCATCTTTGTTCCTTGGTACTCTCTTTGATCTGCATTCAGATGCATAATGTCCCTATTTTTGGCAATTATAACACTGAATCTCCTTCTTGGACTTTCCTTTCTTCACATATTGAGCCTGCAATGCTTGATCCACAAATGCAACTTTTCCTCTTTCTTTTATCCTATCTGTTAACCTCAGTTCATGTGCTTCTAGGATTACCTGCAACTCTTCAATCTTCATGGAGTCTAGATCCTTTGACTCCTCCAATGCAACTACAATGTGATCAAACCTTAGTGTTAAAGTTCTGAGAACATTTTCTACCTTCATCATATCAGTGAAGTTTTCACCATTCCTTGTCATCTAGTTTGTGAGAGTGATTACTTTGTCCAGGTATTGGCTGATGGTTTCTTCTTCTTCCATTGTCAGCACTTCATACTGCCTCCTCAATGCTTGAAGTCTCACCTTCTTTAGCTTCCCATCACCAGCATACAATTTTTCCATCGCATCCCATGTTTCTTTTGCACTTTCATAGTACATGATCTTCTCAAAGATCTCATTGCTCACATTTTTATGTATCAAGAACATGGCTTTTCCATTCTTCTTCTTCAGTTCTTTGTGCGTAACTTGTTGTTCTTCTATTGCATTGGCTGTTAGGGTTGGTACTCCTTCATTCACCACTTCAAGAACCTCTTGAAACCTGAAAATTACCTTCATCTTCACAATCCATTAATCGAACGTTTTACCTTCAAACACTGGTAACTATGTAAAGATGTTGTTGCCATGATTTCCCATTCTTCGAGTGTCTTCTTGCAACAATTATGGAACCGGGCTCTGTTATACCAATTTGATAGAACAATCATGCAATGATGCATCAAGAAGTGAGGTAAGATTGGTGATGATAGTTGTGATTAGATGTGAAATAAAAGAGATGAAATGATGAAAACTGAATTGTATGAAACTTGCAATAATTGCATTACATTGTACACCATATAAGATTGCCTTTTATAACAATCCAACTAACTAACTAACTGGCTTAACTAACTTTAAATAACTAACAGAATTACAAAGCTAATAGACATTTGATGTTATAACGGATGTTATGACATCCACTACTGAACAAACTATTAAGCTAATAATTCACATACTTCATGACCCTTCATGCTCCATCCTCACCTCTACAATGCACCACCATTAAACTACCACATCTTGAACTTTCCGACAACCGTACAGCTCAAAATCATCACATTTTTACCACAAGTCCACCATTAACACGTGTTTTCCACACTGCAAAACACCGACGCAAAACCATCTGTCGCGTGAAAGATGCGAGACCGAAAGAGAGACGAGAGAAAGTGAGAAGAAGGAAGGATCAATAAGAAAGGAGAAACACGTGTGTCACATCCATTTCATCTCTTTTTTCTTTTCGAAGGTTTTTTTAGGAAAAATTTGTATTTAATTTTTTTTTGCATAAGTTATGTTGATTTATTTTATCATGATAGTAATTTATTTTATTTGAATATTTTATTAGTTTGTTTTTTAAATGTATAGTGTGAATAGTGTGTGAATGTTTGGAAAATATGTGTGTGTGTGTGTGTGTGTGTGTGTGTGTGTGTGTGTGTGTGTGTGTGTGTGTGTGTGTGTGTGTGATATTTGTGCAATTAATAAGTAAGCAATGGTTTTGTCCAAAGTTTTAAAAGCCGGACCGAACTGGCCGGTTCAAATGGTTGGATCGGAAATCGGAGATGAATCCGGTTGGGTCAACCTTTCAAAATCGTTAGTGGATCAAAATCATAATTAAACCGGAAAAACTGGATTGAACCGTCCAAAACCATTCGAACCAAAGAACTGAAGCCGGTTTCAAAAAATTCATCAAATTGACTATTTTTTTAAAATTTTAATATGTTAACATCAAAACTTAACATACATTTCCCAGTCACAAAAAAAACGAAGCCGACAATGTGTTTTTTTACAATCATACAAACTTCTATACTTTGTCACTTTATTATAGTGTTTCTTTCAACCGCACTTCATAATCATCATGCCGTCTCTTTCAAACATAGTCACGATGTTGTCGCTACTGCAAAAATCGGCACCGGCAGAACAGAAGAGTCGCCACCGTGCGTTATTTATCCCAAAGGAGGGAAGGGAAACGCTCAGAGAAAACCTAACGAAAGAGGAAAGGAATGGTCATCGCAACCAAGTCCTGGATTCGGGAGTTGGTTACGCAAGGGGAAGGTATTAGCACCCCTCACGTCCATCGTACTCGATGGGATCCACGCTTAATTGTTTATCTCGAAGGGTTGATTAATACTATCTAGCTAATGGTCTAAGGAGAAAAGAAAAGTGACTCGGCAAAGTATCGCACTTTATGCCTACGTATTCCCGTCTGGAACGAGAAATCAGAGTCAACGTAGTTCGCCTAACTACAGGTAAAAGGGGGGAAGGTTGCTCGCCGAGATATCGCATCTCGTGCCTACGTACTTTCACACGGTATGAAAGATCAGAGCAAACGTAGTTCGGGCTAACTAGACCACAGGTTTGGTTCAAGTTATTTTTAACCCGAGCAGGGTTAACAAACGGTTCTCGAAGTTTGGTGTATGCAGCTCGACCATTGGAGACTTAGGCGTTACCGTTTACGGGAGAAACGAGAGTTAACGAAACTCTCATTATGAAAATGGTTTCTAGGGATTAAAGTCCAAGAGGACAAAAAGGAGTTGAATGTTTGAAGATGAGAAAGAGAAACAGACCTCTAAGGGAATCTACACAGCCCTAAATGTTAGCATGCAATGTTCGTCTTATGGTTAAAGTTTGCAAAAGGGGAAGACTACCCTAATGTTATCATACATGGTTGCAAAGCCTAGTGTCTATCACACTCCATCTTCAACAAGAAGGAATGGAGATCCTAAGGGAAAGGCAAAGGAAGCAAAAGAAACAGATGAAGTAACAGCATACCGGAAATGCGGATTCATAATAGTAAACATGGAATGCAAGCGAGGGAGGAAGAACCATCTCGACCTCAAGCCCATAATGAATGGAAAATGGCCTATTTTAAACATGCAATCTTGGCCACAAGTGATTATAAAGTGATACGAGGCAATAAAACCTACGAATGACGTACGCATACCACAATTTGGAATCATAACGCATTATCATGGAAATATGGAACCTAATGGGCAATTCATGTATGATAAAACCAGCCAATAAATGATCTACACATCCTATACAATGTCTATAACAAGCAATAGGAACCCTAGCGTTCACCACACAAACAATTCGAGGCCGTTGGAGCCGAAAGAAAACCAAAGTCCGTTCAAAAGTCCAAATTACAAGTCCGAATACAAAAATACAAGAAAAATAGAAAAAGGTGCTAAAAAATTCAAATAAAAATCTCCAATGCCCTACATCAAGTCACAAACCAGGGGTGAGAGATACAACATAAAAATAGAAATGGTCAAATAAGATGAAAACCTTGCAAGATGTCTCATGTATACCAAAGGAAAAGTTAAAATGGAGCATGTTAAAGAAAGCATTCAAAACCAATTAAAATGGTACAATAAAATTCCCACAAAAATATACCATAATACCTCAACATGTTTATGAGATCCCTGCAAAAGGTTTGACATTTGAATGATGTATTGATAGGTCAAAGAAATTCAACAAAATCATGACTCAATTAGGATATTTTTTATGACCACCTAAATGAAAAAAATTCTAATAAAATGTCAGAACTTTATAAAATTATGATTCCAATTTTATTAAATCCTAGACATCTTAAATATTCGTCAAAAAAAAATGGGGATCAAAAAGACTAAGTATGCTATTTTTTATGATTATTTGAAGTCAGTATGTAAAAAAGAAAAATATAAAATGAATACATGAGAACATGAATATATGAAGGCAAGTGAAAAATAAAGTGAGAATAAATCAAAAAGTGTCACGGCTGGGATTCGAACAGGGGTGAGGGAGGTTGGTTGGGCTGAGGTGGCGTGCCACATCAATTAATGAGGTATGATGTGGAAGCTCGCGTGGCGCATTACTGCGCGTTGGATGTGTGGAAGGAGTCTTCACCTTGGACCGATCGGACGGTAGGGGCTTTTCTTCTCCGTTTGATTTTTTTCTTCAGCCGTGAACAGTTCCTGCGGCCAGCCACTGGCCGGAGCTCTTCGCCGGCGGCTCTCCCCTCCCCATATCTCTTTCGTTTCTCAACCAAACGCAACGTTTTTTAGACCAATCTTGTGGGATTTTTCGAGGAGAATCCAAATATGCCCTTATTTCTTCTTGATATAGCCTCTAGCTCCAAAACCATATATGAATCTCAAACTTTCAAGAACACAACAATGTCATAAAAACGGATCTTTCTTTACCATAAACGATGTACTACTCAAGGGTGATGCAATGCTATAAAAATGGCATGGAAGAGACTCATAATTAGGGAGAAAACTTGAATTTCCATTACCTCCGAATTTGACTTCCTAGAGTTTCACACAACCACTAAACCTTCAAGAAAATTGTATGAACACGTTCTAAAATTGTTGGCGGAGATGTTTGAATCGAAGAATAGCCTTGAATTGCAGTGGAACTTGAAAATCGAATTTGAGTTTTTCACCACTTTTTCATGTTGCTACAATGCTATTCTTGCTCCAATTCTCTCCAAAAAGATGATGAACAATGTGTATAATTATTGTGTGATTGATTGGTAATGAGAAAATGAATGAAAAGTGGGAGAATCCAAGGATTGAAAATTCAATTTTTTCAAATATGTGAAGTGTGAAAAATGATCATGGAAGAGGCTTTTTTGCCTTGGCTCCATTTGGTTTTATATCTTGCATCATAAGATACACCTAGGGTCCAAAATTATCCCTTGTTTCAATCTTAAGGGCTTAGATTCAAAGTGTTACTTAAGTGTGAAGAAATCTTGGAATAGGTTATGAAGAAAGCTCCAAGTGAAAAATGTAAAAGTGTCATTATTCTTAAAATGAGATTTCCACTCAAAAATAAGTACAAACATGGACTTATTTGATTAAATTTTGAAGAAATACCAAACTATGCCTTTTCACATGTTTTCACCAAAGTGACTTTCATCAATCTTCAACCATGAGCTAGCCCATTAAAACCTTAAGGTTTAGTTGACCAAATGACGCCATTCGGAGCAACTTTCATGTTGGAAAAAAATCCATTTGAGTTATGCAAAGTATTGAACTTGACCTGTAATTTTATGACCTGTAATCATAGTTTCCCAACTCATTGATAATCTTCAGTTGGCCTCTAAGTCAGGGGATGAACCCCACACAAGCATCTGAACTTCTCAAGGGCATGAACCACTTCCTGGTGACTTTAGTGATTCCTCAAGTTCGAATAAAACCTCTAGATAGGCCTCTTTTGATGTATATCACAATTGATCCCCTGCATAAATGCTAATGCAATGCTATGATAATGCTATGATAATGTTATGCTAATGCAAAAACAAGAAGGAAAAGGTTGGGAAAATTTTGGGGTGCAACAGATGTCTAACTCTATTGATTGTTGTTCAAGTCAATATTACTTTTTGTTGTCAATTAAGACTTGTTTGTCATGGTTCAACTCAAATTTGATTTTTTGTTGTTTAATAAACTATATTGTATTATTTATATTTTGGTATTCTATCTTATTTAATTTAGGTATTCATAATTATTTAAAATTTATTTTAGTTATTATATTCTATTATTTTAATTTGGTTTGAATTAATTTAACTATTTTATTGTAATTCTTTAGTTTGGTCAAAATATTCTTAAATGATGGTTGAAATGAAGTGTAGAACTGTGTTATGTTATGTTATGTACTATTGATATTGTTGTATTAAATTTGTAATGGATTTTTAAAATGTTTATTTTATTAAGTTGAGAACATATAATAATGTGTGACATATCTATGAAATTTAGTTTCATATTATTACTTTATTCAATAAAGAGTCCGACCGTAGATTTAACCGGTTTAACCAATTAAACCTTAAACCGTAAATTTCATCGATTCGATCTCCGGTCCGATTTTTAAAACATTGATTTTGTCGCATGTGTTTATATAACAGCTAGCAAACTGTGATTGTAACATATATAGTATGTGTTATTGATACCATATGCTGCTCCTTTTTCTTTTTTAATTTGATCAACATTATTTTGTTTTGAGTTGTTTCTTAATTGATTTTGCTATAACCTATTAGAAATTTTAAAAAAACAACATTTTATCTTTTTATCTTAATAATAACTTCAACATGTAATTTTAGTTTGTGAATATAATAGAGAGCATATGATTTTGCTTTAGAAACATATTAGTTCCAATATATTATTTAATTTAGAAATATTAGTTTTAGCATATAAGTTCTTAGTGCAGAATATGATAGTTTCATAATAGATTTTAATTTAGAAATATTAGTTTTAGCATATATTCTTAGTTTAGAGCAAGTGATATACAATTAGTATAGTATGTGTGTGAAAAATGTGAATAAGAGAAGGACCAAATTTAAGTTTTATTTATTTAGTAATTTTATAAATTGTGTGATTTATATTGTAAATCAATTATGATGATTTGTGTTATTAAATTTTTTATTATTTAATTTATTGTATTTTTGAAATTTCTCATTTGAGTTACCATTGTGATAAATATCGTTTTGTTTAAATTTTGCTTAAAGAAAAAAAAAGTAAAAAATATATAATAATGTTAAGAAAAAAAAAGTAAAAAATATATAATAATGTTCTAATTATTAATTAATTTTAATATATTTATTTAATTTGATTAACTAAATTATTAGTTAATCTTATTAAGTATTTATATTTAAATTAATTAATAATTTCTTATCACCCGATTCTATGTGATGACTTGTCTGTTTGGGTTTGTTCTATCTGGTTAAATTCTTGATGTTGCTTTTTCATGATTAATATGTTCACGATATTTTTCTGTGATTGATCTTGTCTCACGATGTTTTGACACGTATCTCTATCTGTGAATATGTATTTTTGTTGACTGTTTGTTATCTGATTACCATGATATTATTCCATGCATATTCTATGACTTTTTGTCTGTTTAATCTATTACACGATGCTTTTCCGTGACTGTTTGTGGATTTTATTCGCGATGTTTTGTCGTGTATCTCCGTCTATGAATTGCATAATGTTTTTCCATGTATTTTTGTTGATTGTTTGTTGTCTGATTACTATGATGTTTTTCCATGCGTATTCTATGGCTTTTTGTCTATTTAATCTATTACGCGATGCTTTTCCGTGATTGTTTGTGGATTTTATTCGCGATACTTTGCCGCATATCTTTGTCTGTCTATGCATGATGTTTTTTTTATGAATATTGTTAATTCTATTTGTTAATACCATAATGTTTTGTCATTTATCTTTGTTGACTTTTCACTGTTTGATTACCATGATGTTTCTCCATGCGTATTCTGTGCTATTTTGTCTGTCTGACCATGCATGATATTTTTTCATGTATTGTGTATGTGCCTTATCTGCTTGCCATTTACATGATGTTCTTCCATGTATCCGTTGCTTTCGATTGATCCTTGTTGACCTAATCCAAGGAAGGGATTGTATGTTGACTTATTGTTATTGTGCATGTCCCTTGTTTATTTGTCTTTGTTGTTGTTCTTGGTTCTTAGAACCTAACAACTCGTGGTTCCACGAACTATAGACGCTCTGTTTTCTCAAGTTCCTCTTGAGAATACGTATGCACAAGGCCCCGATCCTTGGCGAGCAACCGTTTCTTTTTTCCACACGTAGTCTCCAAACTACGATTGCTCTGACTTCCTATTAAGGATACATAGACATATGATTGCGAGATTCTAGCGAGATACCTTTTTCGTTTCTCCTTTTCTTTTCCCATCCTTACCTTTAGCAAACAATTTTAGGCAAAACAAAAATATTTCAAGAGGTTTCTGTAAAGTACTAAAAATACTTAGGGTGCTAGTACATTCCCTTTGTATAACCAACCCCCGTACCTTTGATCTCTCTTTGCTTAGCTTTAGGTCTTACTTTTGCTTTGCATTTTTATTTATGGGTTTATTTATTTTTTTTCTCTTCCTTTGGATAAATTAAATATCGGTGATGACATCTATGTTTTGTGAGCCAAGTTAATATAATAGCTTTGGCATCCGATTCTCACTGCGACATCGACCTTCTTTGCCTCGCGGGTTTCCCGTAGAGGAACCTCGTTCCTTTGAGTGTATTATTTCAGGTGTCCTTCCTTCATTAGGATTTCGATGGAATCCTTGAGGTGGATGCAATATTTTGTGATGTGTTCATGACTCTTGTGGAACCAGATGTACTTGGACTTGTCGACGTTGGGCTTAGGGGGTGTCGGCTTCGGGAAGCGAAAATCATTTCTTTGGGACTCCGAGTTGACGCACTCGATCAAAATGCACTCGTGGGGAGCTGTCATACCCTAATTTTGACCCTAAGACTCTGTTCTGCATCAACTACATAGCATATCACGATGTTTTTTTGGTGTTTTTCTTCTTTTTTTTCCGGGCACTTTGATGTCCGACTTTTTATTTATTTTAAACCGTTTCATTTCTCTTTAATTATTAAAATAGTCTTTTAATTTAATTATATTTTATTTATTTTTAACTAGTCTTTAATTTAATTATCTTTATATTTAATTATGTATTTTAGTTTAAAGTCTATTTTAATTAACTGTCTTTTAATTATTGCATTTCGTTTTTAAAAAAACATATAAAAGTTGATATTGGAGATTGATGGCACTGAAAAAGGGGGATTCACTAACTAACAGATACACATATACTCCCTCACACAAAAATTCACACGGACAGAGGAATTCACATTTGGTACATTACCACACATTCTTACACAATTTTCCAACACCCAAAAAATCTTTTTAGTCAAACAAACCAAAAGAACAAGTACCCACAATAATAATACTTATAATCTCAAACCCTTTGTTACGACCAAATCATTTGTTAGCTAAAGGAAATCTTCATTTTTTGGGAGCTTCCACGGATCTCACTGTGCTTGTCCATAAACTCAGAACCATGATTCATGATATTGATTTTAACATTGGGGATTTGCACAAGCAAAAACTCCATTCAACAACCAAACCTGCAATAATAAACCAAATCAACATTCAGTTCCAAGAACAAAGAAATCCAAACCATTCAAAACTGACATCGGGAAATCCAAAACAGAGCTAAAGATAATTTTGAAGTAACGCGAGAAGCGATGCTTTTGAAATTCCGAAACAGCATCCTGCAGAAATCAAAATCATTTAAGTTGTGTCAAAAAAATAAACAGAATCGGAGAAGAAGAAGCCAAAGGCAATTCATGTTTGTTATCGGAAAACGAAACTAGAAGCATCACCACTTGGATAGTCTCTATTGGTTGTCGTAACACTCCACTCACAGTGTTTTTGATATCATTTGCCGGAGACCACCTCATAGATTATCGGAACAATAACGAACCATTGATGTTGTGCCGATAAAGACTGTTTCTACCATGAACGACAACAACAACACACGCACAACCTCATCACTGATGAACAATGACGGCGCGTGAGGTTACGACTCAGAAGCAACTTTATTTCGACTTTGTTTCCAGTTTCGTGAAAACCCAATAGCAACATCGTTTTAGCTTCATTTTTCATTTCGATACCACAACGTGCCTTGCAGCAGCAATAACGCCATCGCTGGAGTCTGTTCGTTTGAAAGTCGCGGCAACCACAAGGTCATATCTCGTGGCAACAATATCAATGATGCGATAATGATCATGTTTATCAGCTTGATATACTGGTTTTTGTTTTGATTCCACATTTGGGCTTTGATGCTGAGACGCGCATTGGATGGTTTTCTTCACATCGTTTCAATACCGATTATTTTAGTTTTTGTTTTGTAATGCTATTGTTGGTTGTGAATATTAGGCATATTAGATTAGGTTTTGGCTGTGATTGTTGTGTGTGTTGAGAGTTACGCGCTGCCAAAGTTGTTAAGGTTTGTGAGACTTGGTTTATTGAGTCTAGGCTTGTTAGAACACAGATTGATGTTCAATATATCTCATTGTTTTGATGTTAACATTAATGAAATTTTGTATAGAGAATTTATATACACTAATTTTTGTTCAAATGTTTATTTGTTTCAGATATCAAAATTAACATTATTCTGGAAGCAAGAACGCCTCTGAACATTGAAGAAAGAGAAAACTCTGAGCGTCAGAAGCAAGTCATCAGAAGACTCTGATCTGCTACAATGACTCTAAGCGAAGCTAAGATGAACTTGAGAAAAGAACATACGCAAAGCTTCAGAAGACTCTGAAAGTACTCAACGCTGCAAGTACAGAAGTTCTGATAAGCAAGTATGCTCTGATAAGGATTTCACGCTTAAAGCACTTTGCTGCAAACACTGATAGAGAAACTCTGAGTGAGTTAAACTCTGACCTGAACAACTAAGAACATCATCAGAAGTTCTGATTCAATGCGTTCTAAAGTTGGTGAAGAAGATGATGTTCAAATAAAGATTCGTTGGCATATTCTTTGGCATTATCCTAAACGGCTCTTTCCCCATTCGTTCATGACACAGGATTTCAGACAAAAAGGATTTGTCAGAACATTCCTCATTTGAGAAAGGAAAAGTCAATAGAAGACAAAAAGAACAGAATACACAGATTGCACAGTCTTTGAGAAAGGATTTTCAAAGTACTATAAAATCAAGCATTAACATCACTTCAAAGGTTGACAGAACTATTGACAAATTATTCAAACGCTCATTCAAATATTCTTCAAGCTGAAATAATTTTCATTTTCATTCTATAACTTGTGTAAAAATCATTGTTGTGATACTGCTTTTTAGAAGCACATCTTAAACACAAATTGTTAGTTTATCTTTTTAAAAGATTTCCTTAAGAAGACCAAGTTGTGGTCAGAATTTCTTGAGAAGACTAAGACAGTTGTCTTAATGGTTTACATTATAATCAAGTTTGATATAGTGGATTAAGTCCTTGTTGAGAAAGGCAAATCACCTGGGTAGGGTGGACTGGATTAGTTTGAGTTCAAACGAACCAAGATAAAAATACTGTGTTATTTTTCTATCAACTAAATTGTTTTAAAACCCTTATTCAACCCCCCTCCCCCCCCCCCCCCCCTTCTAAGTGTTTTTCTCACCTTCAGTTGGCATCAGAGCTCCGGTTCTGTAAGTGCTCTCACTTAACCGTGACAGAAAAAGATCCAGTTGAGAAAAACTCTTAATCTCTTGTTCTTTATTCATCATGGCTGCTGAAGCTTCAACTTCAACTTCATACAACAACAGATACGATGATAGAGACAAAATCAACACCAAACCTCCCATGTTTGATGGTGAGAAGTTTGATTACTGGAAAGATAGAATAGAAAGCTTCTTTCTAGGCTATGACGCTGATTTGTGGGATTTGGTAACTGATGGTTACATTCATCCTACCAATGATGAAGGGAAAAAGGTTGACATAAAATCCATGTCTGATCAACAGAAGAAGGAGTTTAGAAACCACCACAAAGCAAGAACCATCCTGTTAAATGCAATATCTCATACTGAGTATGAGAAAATAACAAACAGAGATATTGCATTTGATATGTTTGAGTCTCTTAAAATGACGCATGAAGGAAACTCCCAAGTAAAGGAGACAAAGGCTCTGGCCCTCATCCAGAAGTACGAAGCCTTCAAAATGGAGGAGTCTGAATCTGTGGAAACTATGTTCTCAAGATTTCATATCCTAACTACTGGGTTGAAGGTTCTGGATAAAGGCTACTCTACTTATGACCATGTCAAGAAGATCATCAGAAGCTTTCCAATAAGGCGGAGACCAATGGTGACAGCTTTGAAGCTTGCGAAGGATCTGAATAAGATCACTCTGGAGGAATTGATTAGTTCCTTAAGGAGTCACGAGATTGAGCTGGAGGAATACGAGCCTCAGAAGAAAGGTAAGTCAGTTGCTTTAAAATCTAACAAATCTGCTAAAGCGTTGCAGGTTATTGAAGAGAGTTCTGAAGATTCTTCAGAAGAAGAAGATGAACTGTCTTTGTTGTCCAAGAGGATTAATCAACTCTAGAAGCACAAACAAAAGAAGTTTATAAACTTCAAAAGGTCTGATCAGCGTGGTGATTCTTCTGGACATACGAAATCTGGAAAGAAAGATATTGTGTGTTATGAGTGCAAGGAGCCTGGCCACTATAAAAATGAATGTCCCAAACTTCTAAAGGAGAAACCCAGAAGGAAGTTTGAAAAGAAGAAGAAAGTCTTAATGGCCACGTGGGACAATTCAGATGCTTCTGAATCTTCATCAGAATCAGAAGACGGGTGTGCTAATGTAGCACTAATGGCTAACGTGGAGGACCATGAAAAAACTGCTGAATCTGGATCAGAATTAGATTCTGAAGAGGTATTTTCTGAACTCACTAGAGCTGAACTTTCTGAAAGTTTATCAGAAATTCTAGAAAGCTACAGCAAAATCAAACTCAAATACAAGAAGCTTCAAAGTTGTCTTGCATCTGAGAATGATCAGCTGAGATCTGAAGTTGCTGAGCTTAAAGCAAACAATCTTAAAATAAAAAATGATTTAGAAAAAGCTCAGAAATCTGACTCAGAACCTATATCATGCTCTAAAAACATTTTAGAAGAGTATGACTATAGCTTTCAGAAGTTTCTGGCCAGAGGCCTAGATAGAAGTAAGATGGCTTCAATGATCTATGGCGTAAGCAGAAACAACAGAAAGGGAATTGGATATGAATCACCTTCTGGGAAGGATTTAAATCCAAAACCTGTTGATAAACTGACCATTAAGTATTCCCCTCTATATACTCATTTCAAATTTGGTCATTTAAATGATATTAAACACACACGTTCTAATTAGAACAAACCTGTGTTTAATAAACCAAAATTCCATCAGAAAAAGGATGCTTTTAAGGGAAAGAAATTTAGAAAGAATTTCAAACCTACTAACCCCAGAGGACCCAAGAAAATATGGGTACCTAAGGACAAAATGATTTTTTTTTGCAGACATCCTTAGCAGCAAAGTTGAAACACCAATCTTGGTACCTGGACTCTGGATGCTCGCGTCACATGACGGGAAGAAGGTCTATGTTCCAAAGCCTGGAACTTAGATCTGGAGGTGATGTGAAGTTTGGAGGGAACCAGAAGGGTAAAATCATAGGCTCTGGAACTATAGGTAATGGTAACCTCCCTTCCATATCTAATGTTTTACTTGTTGAAGGATTAACACATAATCTATTGTCCATAAGTCAATTAAGTGACAATGGTTATGACATAATCTTCAATAAAAAATGTTGTAAAGCTGTCAGTCAAAAAGATGACTCAATCCTCTTTAATGGAAAAAGGAAGAACAACATTTACAAAATCAATCTTTCAGAACTTAAGGTTCAGAATGTAAAATGCCTTCTGTCTGTTAATGATGAGCAATGGGTCTGGCACAGAAGATTGGGTCATATTAGTATGAGACGTATATCTTAGATTAATAAGCTCAATCTGGTCAGAGGACTTCCTCAGTTGAAGTTCAACTCATATGCTTTTTGTGAAGCATGTCAGAAAGGAAAATTTTCAAAATCTTCTTTCAAAACAAAAAATGTTGTTTCAACCTCTAGACTATTAGAGCTACTTCATATTGATCTGTTTGGACCAGTGAAAATTGCATCCATCAGAGGCAAGAAGTATGGATTAGTCATTGTTGATTACTACAGCAGATGGACATGGGTAAAATTCCTGAAACACAAGGATGAGTCTCATTCTGAATTCATTGACTTCTGCAAACAAGTCCAACACGAAAAAGAATTTAAAATTGTTAAAGTCAGAAGTGATCATGGTGGAGGATTTGAAAACAAATACTTTGAATTTTTTTTTAAAGAAAATGGCATTGCACATGATTTTTCTTTTCCTAGAACACCTCAACATAATGGAGTTGTAGAAAGGAAAAATAGAACATTGCAAGAAATGGCCAGAACCATGATTAACGAGACTAACATGGCAAAACATTTTTGGGCAGAAGCAGTGAATACAACTTGTTATATTCAGAACAGAGTGTCAGTTAGACCTCTTCTGGAGAAGACTCCTTATGAACTGTGGAGGAATAGAAAGCCCAACATTTCTTATTTCTATCCTTTTAGATGCGTATGTTTTATGTTGAACACTAAAGAAATTCTGAACAAGTTTGATTTTAAAGCTCAAAAGTGTTTCATGCTTGGATATTCTGAACACTCAAAAGTCTACAGAGTATAAAATACTGAGGCACAGATTGTAGAGGAATCAATTCATGTTAGATTTGATGATAAGCTTGGCAATCAAAAGCCAAAGCAGCTTGAAATTTCTGCAGATAGAGAAGTCCTTCTCACAGACTCTGAAGAATCAGAAGCAGATAAAGCTCAAGCAAAATCACCAGAAGCAACGTCAGATGCTACTCCCTTGACTGCTCATATGGATAGCTTGACAATTTCTGAAGAACCAATTATTAAAGGATCATCCAGAATCAAAGCCTCTCATCCAGAGGATATGATAATTGGAAAGAAGGATGACCCTATAAGAACAAGGTCATTTCTCAGATCTTCTGGAACGTCACTATTTAGGTTGGTGTCTATCATTGAACCTACTTCTGTGAATAAGGCTCTGAACGATAATGATTGGATACTTGCTATGCAAGAAGAGCTTAACCAATTCACCAGAAATGACGTCTGGGATCTGGTTCCAAGACCAAATGGTTTTAACATCATTGGAACTAAATGGGTCTTCAGAAACAAGCTGAATGAGAAAGGAGAAGTGATCAGAAACAAGGCTAGGATGGTTGCTCAAGGATACAGTTAGCAAGAAGGTATAGATTACACAGAGACTTATGCTCCTGTGGCAAGGTTAGAATCTATTCGCTTGCTTATTTCTTTTGCTGCACAGAATATTATCACTCTGTATCAGATGGATGTTAAAAGTGCCTTCTTAAATGGTTTCATAGAAGAGGAAGTGTATGTTCATCAACCTCCTGGTTTTGAAAATGAAAAATTTCCAGAACATGTTTTTAAACTTAAGAAATCACTCTATGGCTTAAAACAAGCTCTCAGAGATTGGTATGAGAGGCTAAGTAATTTCCTTCTGGAAAATAACTTTATCAGAGGAAAAGTGGACACTACTCTCTTTCATAAATCCATTAAGAAATACATTTTAGTCTGTCAGATTTATGTTGATGATATTATATTTGGAACTACCAATATTACGCTTGGAAAGGAGTTTGCTCAATCTTGCAGGCAGAATTCGAGATGAGCATGATGAGAGAACTCAGATTCTTTCTGGGAATTCAAGTGAATCAGACTCCAGAAGGTACCTACATACATCAGAAAAAGTATGTAAAGGAACTTCTAAAGAAATTCAACATGTCAGAAAGCAAGGTAGCAAAGACTCCAATGCATCCTACAAGCACACTAGGTAAAGAAGAGGTAAGTAAAAAGGTAGATCAGAAGCTCTACAGAGGTATGATTGGTTCTCTTCTGTACTTGACTGCTTCTAGGCCTGATATTCTCTTTAGTGTCTGTCTTTGTGCTAGATTCCAATCAGATCCTAGAGAATCCCACTTAACAGCTGTTAAGAGGATTCTGAGGTATCTGAAAGATACTACTAATGTGGGTTTGTGTTACAGAAAATCTGATGATTATAAATTAGTTGGATTTTGTGATGCTGACTATGCTGGGGACAGAGTAGAGCGTAAGAGTACTTCTGGAAGCTGTCAGTTTCTGGGAAGTCATATGATCTCTTGGTTCAGCAAGAAGCAACCCACAATAGCGCTTTCAACAACAAAAGCAGAATACATTGTTGTTGCTGGTTGTAGCACTCAGATGCTCTGGATGAAGAGTCAAATAGAAGACTATAAGATTCATGAGAGTAACATTTCTATTTTCTGTGATAATACTTCTGCTATTTGCCTTTCTAAGAATCCTATTTTACATTCTAAGGCAAGGCACATAGAAATTAAGCATCATTTTATCAGAGACTATGTTCAGAAGGGAATTATTAGTTTGAACTTTGTTGATGCAGACCATCAATGGGCTGATATCTTCACAAAACCCCTTGCTGAAGATAGGTTTAAATTTATTCTGAAGAATATTAGTATGGATTTCTGTCCAGAATAAAACTATTATTCAGAAGAAAATTTATTCTGATGAAATATGAATAATGTCTATGTTCTGAAGTATTTCTTCTGATTATTTCATTTGGTACATTATTTATTTCTTTTGTGAAACTCTAATCTAACAAATCTCAGAAGATCTGAGCGTTGTTTAACGTTTCTTATTCTTAAGAGATTCAGAGGCATATCTACATCAAACACGTGTCATAAGAAATCTGAAAAGGTGGAGTGTAATACAATGAGACGTTGTTTTGAGGTACTGTTTGAATTCTCAATGTCTCGATTTTCTCCCCACGCTTGTCAGAATCAATAAATGCTTTTAATTATTAATCTTTTTGATGTGACCTTTTGATTTAATTAAATGCATTAATTGCTGAATGTGTGCCCTAATTGTTTTCACTATAAATGCCACAACACAACACCATTTCACACTTTACACACACTCTCTCTCTCTCTCACGTTTATGCATTTTTGCTTGCTCCATTCTTTCATCTTCTCTTCCAAACCCAAAACCCTAAGAAGTTCTCGTTATCTCAAGTCTTCAACAATGGCAACCTCTTCATCAACATCTCAACAACTTGAATCAACTATGGCTGATGTTTCTTCTTCTGTAATGGGTCCTACTCCATTCAAAGAACCAGTTAGAACGCTCCTTACACCCATTGAACAACTGGAAGTTTTAAGTGAATTCTTGGTGGATTTTGAAAGCATCGCTGAAAATGGGTTTGATCTACATCCAACTGTGTCATCACAAGGGTGGACAAAGTACTTTGACATATTGGTTGGTCCTGTTTACCCTCGTTTGGTCAAAGAATTTTGGATTCATGCAAGTGTTTTCCCCAAGTTCACCATGTCTTCTGTTCTGGGTAAGGAAATCATTGTTACTGGGGATCTGATTTGCAAGCTGATAGGTTATCAAGAAGCAGATGGAGTTACTCATCTACCAGCTAATCGTGTGGATATGGATGAGGTTTACAGTGAGGTGTTTACTTCTGGAGAAGCCTCCAGCAAGATAAAGGATCTGAAAGTTCAATACAAGATCTGGGCTAAGATCTTCTTGGGCTACATTCATCACAGAAAGTCTACGAATTCTCCTGATTACATCAACTCTGATCATATGTACTTCATGTATTGTCTGGGAAAAAGTATTAAGGTGGATCTGGCCTACTTGCTCTTCAATCATCTGTGGACTCATGTGAAATAATCTAGAGAAGAAGTCAGAACCAAGCATTAAAAGATGAGAAATTGGATACCTATGGATCGACTCATCTCAGATATTCTGACTGAGAATGGCTTGGTTGGACATCTGACAGAAGCTGGAATGAAGGAAGAATTAGCTTCAGTGGTTGGAAAACCTCTGAATAGGAAAAGTCTTCAGAGGATGAGGATTGTAGAAGAGCTTACTTCTGCACCTGATCATATTAACTCTGAAGAAGTCAGCAAGAGAAGGATACCAGTGGATGATTTTTCTCTATTTCATGCTAATGAACCAAGGGAAATTATTCTGGCTTACATAGCTGATTGTCTAGCAGATGGAACTCCTATTCCAGAACATCTGATTCAGAGAGCAGGTGTTGCACCCTAAAATTTGCCCTACCCCTGTATATAACTTTCAAATAAATAAAAAAATCCAAAAAAAATGTCATAGTCAGGGTGCAAAAATTTAGGAGGTGTGTGGCTTCACATGTGGAAGATCAACTATGGTTGTTAAAAGAACTCGGGAAAGTAATGTGAGAGGTAGGTCATGTATGGAACTAATCCGCCAAGATTATTTCAAATATGGCCTTTCGTGACTTGAATTTTCCTCAATGGAGTCACCCTTTGGGGGGATGCTTAAAGACATGAAGTTTCAAAAGTTGTTGAACTTGAAGGAGGGGTAATGTATAGGCCATGGAACATGACTGGTATAAAACTGAAAAAAGGTCAAATTGGCAGGAACTTAAGGTACAGGTACAAATGGACGAGATTTCAAGGTACATGGAATACAAAGTTAAATTGCAAGGATTGTCACATTGTGCAAGAGACGTCAAAACTTTGTTTTCCAAATTAAAAAACATAATTTAGTTTGGTTCTAGTGTTATGATCGGGCATTTTTAATGAACGTTCAAGCCATGAAGTTTAAATTAAGGCAAGCCTTATTTCAAGTTTGTCTAAATCCATGGGATTATGGCTAGTCAAGCTTTATTTCAAGCATTTTCAAGATGTGATCCAAATTTTCAAGACATAAACTATTTCAAGCCATGTTTTGATTTGATTTTAAGTCATGAGAATTTTTTTCAAGTCAAGTCTTCGAGCCATGAGCGGAAGTTGTCAAACCAATGATTATTGTGTCCAAGATTTGAGTCAAGCTATTTGAGCAAAGCCATGAAAAATTCAAAGTTACGTGCAAGTTATGAATAATTACAATTCCAAACACATACAATTTAGGGCTAACGTGTTTTTTTTTCAAATTACACAACAAAGCTTTTAAACTATGGTTTATCATCACTACATCAAGGCCAAATTCAAAGCTTCACCAACTGTAATATGAACGTGTCACTTGCAACCATGGGCCTTGTTCTTCACCTTTCAGCAGCATATAAATCTTGGCCCCACCATGAATTTCATAACCTGTACACAGTCTTAGCCGTCAATAAGCAATGCACATACATCACCTTGATACACACTTCCAAGACTTGTTGAACACATGGTGACGCTACCGCACAAATTTCACACTGATCTAATCCAATGCACTGCAGTTGACGGCAAGCTCCAAATCATGATTCACATCAGTCACAACATATCACAACAGCACAAACCTGCGTAAACAACAATAATTGTGATTTGAATTCAACCGGCAACAATACGGAAAAGTAGATAAAATCTGACGAAGAAAAGGAAAAGACAAAATTCTTATGATGACTTATTAATTGCATTCAACCAACACTGGGAACAGTTGGTTGCTGATATGGCTCTTCTCGGGATACAAGCCGGGAGAGACAAAGATTCTTTGCAAATTTTAGATTACCTTGATAACCCTCAAGGTTCACTTCCTCCTTGTCCTCCAAACGATCTATTTCTTTGTAAATTAATCCAGAAAGATTCTATTGAAGGAAGCAGTAATGATGAGATAACTAATTTTGTTAAGGAAGCCCTTGCTTTGCGTCAGTTATCTACTAGGGAGTTGTTGGAACTCATTCATGGTACTGTTGATGATCAGATGAAAAGAGTTGAAGATATGGCTCATGTTTTACACGGAGATTTATCTACGGAAGATGTTATCATCCAAATGTCTAAGATTGACGATATGACAAAAAAGGAGGTTGACAATTTTGGTGAAGTAATTAATACTTTCCATGCAAAACACAGAGAATATACTGCTGGCATTCAGAATTATATAGACGAGTGCTCACAAGATCAATCTGACATAAAACGCCTTAAAGAATCAAAATGGAAAATTCAGACCACGATGAACCTGACAAGAAGAGGCCTCATCTTCTCACTCCCGTTTCTTCCCGCATGTTCAGAAACTCTTCCAACCATTCACGCCAGCAAGGACAGCGTGTACACAAGCTGTACCGGCACCAATTCGAGAAAAGGCGAATCATGAGTATAACAGTGCAGAATATCCAATACTTCCCTCATTTTCAATAGGCGAAAAACCACGTCCTACAAAGCTACAATCAAAAGCGACAAGTGAGTAATCGCCATGATGCACCCAAAAGTCATTTCATTTGTAGATAAAAAGAACCTGTTGCGGTGTTTTCGTTTTGCTTGTACAAACCCTTTACTCCAAAACCACATCACGGTAACCATCCTCATTTTGTTTGCAAGTCTGTACCATTCCTAAAACCAGTTCCTGCAGTGTATACAAAAGGGAGTCTGCTACATCTTCAGACTGCATCACAATGGCCAACAAAATCAGCCTACACAAGCCATGCCAGACAAGCTCTGCACCAGTTGTACCAGCCTGCTACCGACCAACCCTGCTACAAATCCACACCAGACCAACAAACATACTCTGCTAACAACAACAGCCTGTAAAAAACCATCCCTCAAAACACAATAAAACGACCACTTGCATAAAACATTCACAACACATCTTGAATCATTCACACAAACTACACTTCAAGAATATAAACCATCACTCCTTACTCACAATAACATACTCCAATCTCTTTAACATATCACCATTCTCCTCCTTCAACCTTCCTCCTCACCTCAAAAATATGTGATCATAACAGCTCAAACTAGCCGTAACATCACCCTGAATAACACCATTAGCGGGAATTGCTGCAAGTTCTGCACCTGTTAACCATCCGTCAATAAACAAATTTCAAACCAAGTCCTCCCAAACCAGGAAACAAACTTCAGACTCGATCCATTTCGCCTTCAATATTTTCTTCTTCCAACTCGTTCCATCTCAAACCTTCAGAACCATCGAATAACCTTCTTCTTCGTTTTTTTTTCAACCACAGAACAACCCGTAACAAAGCCATGGACGAACTCACAACATTCATTTCGCAACTCAAACAAACTCAAGACTGAACCCAGAAAAATCCCTAAACAACAAACTCAACCTCCTTCAAAGCCTTTTCACAAACAGTTGGCGCGCATTGTTTTCTCAAACTCAAAACTGCCCATATCTCACCTTCGATCACTAACCTTCAACAAACTGAGTTTCAAGAAATCACCCCTTCGGCACCTTTCTTCGAAACCTTCGCCGAACTCTGCCGCAAGTAATGATCACAAAAACTCAGTTTCAGTGGTTCAAGTTTGAAACATGAACAAAATCTTAGCTTACCACAAATTTCAGCAGCAATAATCTTCGGCGGGTTCAATAGCAACACAACTCTTTTGACAGCAACACAACGACACCACCGGTAATGAAAAGTGACAACCAACAGCCGCGAAGAGCTCTTCAAGCTGTAGCATAACCACATTCGACCTCTGCTTCAAACAAATCCATCAAAGACCATTCAAACTCAGCTCTGACGAACACCAGAAACCATTTAATTGCCAACCTTCAAACATACCTTCTCCAACAAACCACACGCACCATCACCACCGTTTTCCTTCGTTGAGCTTCTCCGCCATTATCATCTTCATCAAACCTTTATGTCACCTTCAAAGTCGCTCACACTCTCACTGAAACCATCTGCAACCACCATCACCTTAACCCATTCGAAACTCCCAAAATCCCAAATTAGTCTAACCAAAACCAGAAAGAACAGAGAGTTAAAGATGAAGATAGATTAGGATTCAACGGAATCGATACAAACCCGGATCTTGAACCAAATCGCAAAGGATTCACAAGCCAGTTGAAGAGAAGAAAAAGCGATTCAGGATCTATCCCAAAGCAATGAGACATGGGATTCACGGAAGGAGGATCGACGGGGTTGAAATCGTGAGAAGCCAGGGCGCGACGATGGTTTTGTTTGGGGATGAGCAAGCGGCTTCACCCTGAAGTCCCTCATTGTTTTTTTGCCGATAACAGGTGATGGGCTTGATATGGCCTGGATGATCTCACTCTCGTATCTCTCACACCCTTTGTCTTTGTTTTTTTTATAAAATATATTTTATCTATATTTCATATATTATATTTTAGAACTTTGTGTATATATATTATAGTTAGTTTTTTTTTTCATTAAGATTTACATATAAACTTTTATCTTTTAAAATCTTGTAAATATTATTTTCTTTAGAGTTTTTATGTATGTTATATATTATAGAATTTTGTACATGTATATATATTATATATATTTTTTATCTAGAAGTTCATTTCATATTTAGAATTGGATTTCGTTTCGCATTTGTTATTGGACATTTTTGTCCCATTTTCCGTTTTGGTCGATGACGAGACCTCCGTAATTCATTACCAGTCAAATTATTGATAGGTAATGTTGGATCTGAGACCACCTCTTTTCTCTCTTCATTACTTGTCCCGACTCGATTTCAAAACTTTGCCAAACAATTTTCAAAATCAAATTATCTTTGTATTGAATTAAAAAGAGGGGATTAAGTGTAGACTTTCTTCCTCTCCGAGTGTTGGGATACCCACTGTAGTGAGGGTGGTTCCGACACTCGTCTTCCAATACAAAGACGCTTCCCGTCCATTTTCAAATCTCATCTCCTTAAAATCATTTCTTTGTGTTGAGCTAAAGAGAGGATTGGGTGTAGACCTCTTCTTCTTCGAGCATAGGGATGCCTACTGTAGTGAGGGTGGTCTCGATGCTCGTCTGTCAATACAAAGACGCTTCCAACGTTTCCTCATAAAACCTCGGTCTCGTACTGAGTATACTTTCAATAATAAATTAATTTCTCTTTGTATTGAATTAAAGAGAGAGGATTGGGTTTAGACCTCTTCCTCTTTGAATGTTGGGATGCCCACTGTAGTGAGGGTGGTCTCGATATTCGTCTTTCAATACAAAGACACACCTCCATCCACCACCTCTCCCTCTTTAACTTCATTCTGTAACCTTTCTCACCTAAAACCTCGGTCCCGTACCGAGTGCATTTTCAAAATCATTTTAACAAAAACTTGAATGGTCGTGGAGTGGTTAGGCGTAGGCCGTCTCCTATCCCGAGTGCTGACGTTTACCGTAGGGTTCTTTGTCGCAAAGCACTTACCATTCAAAACCAAAAACACTTTAATAAGAGAATGAAGTTCTCTTTGTGTTGAACTGAAGAGAGAGGATTGAGTGTAGTCTTCTTCCTCTCCGAGTGTCAGGATACTCACTGTAGTGTGTGTGGTCTTGATACTCGTCTTTCAATACGAAGACGCTACGTTCACCACACATTTTTTACAACAAAAAATTTGAGGCAATGACTTGGGTACTACCCGTAGGGGTTACTATCCGAGGACCTGTCTCGCCCCCTAAAAAACAATCCAATCAATCAAACGTGACTTCTTGCCTCGCATGGCGAAAACCAATCTTTCAAAAGGATATGATACGTCCGTTCTACCGCAAACAGGTAACGCCTAAGTCTCCAACGAGCGAGCAGCAAAACACCTAACTGCTAGAATGCGCACGATAGCATCATCCATAAAAAAACATCAACACACCGTAGGCCGAACTACGTCTGCTCTGATTTCTCATGCCAGACGAGAATACGTAGGCACAAGACGGCGATGTCTTGGCGAGCACAATCCCCCCCTATCACCCGTAGTTCCCCGAACTACGTCGACTCTGACTTTCTCACATCTATTGAGAATACGTAAGCATAGGACTGCGAAGTCCTACCGAGTCTGTTCTTTCTCTTTTCTTCCCCGTTCTCTCTTTCCTCCTAACTTTCTTGTTTCTAACCTTTCTTTTACTCCGTGGAACACTTCTTATAGCATAATATTTAAGCAGATAAATTCACACATCGACAAACAAAAGGTTCCCATCGAGTACGATGGATGCGAGGGGTGCTAATACCTTCCCCTCGCATAACCGGCTTCCGAACCCGTTCATGGTTGCGAGACCATCTTATCCATTTATTTCTTAAGGTTTTCTCGATATTTTCCTTTCCCCTCATGGGATAAATAAAGTTCGGTGGCGACTCTTCTGTCTATCTTTTTTCGCCTCCCCGTCGTTGCACGATGCCATTTTTTGAGTAGCGACAGCTGGCGACTCTGCTGGGGATCTCCTAGCAAGCCACGCCTATTTTGTTTGTCGCAATTGTGCTTTATTTGTTTTGCTATTTATTTTATGGTTATGTTTCTTTCTAGCTTGTTGGGTTCATTTGGTTTGGTTTGTGAGGATAAAGCTTTCTACCCGAGCTTTCGAGTATGCACTAAGTTAGGAGGTGGTTTCTTTCTGATTTGCGAGACTTAGGACTCGTTGAGTTGGATCGAATTCCACCGCTCAGATGAGACCCCGTTGGAATAATTATGTCTTACGTGTAGTCGTAATGGCGTTCTTATCTTCAACTTGGGAGTCCGCGATTCTGAGGACCTTTTGTAGAACCTTATTCCAAAGGTTGCTAAAACATAACTCTGTGTTCATCCTTTTGAAAGAATTACCGTCTTACGAGTAGTCGTTCTGATGGGAAACTTTTGAGGGTTAGTGCATGGGACTTTGTTTGAAAAGCCTTTGGAATACCCTCTTTTAAACCGATAGATTGCTCACCCGATGGGAAAGATACCTTTTGTTGTTGTCTTGCAGGAAACTCTCATCCTACCCGTCTGTCAGTATGAACAATTACAGTGGGATCCTTGTACTAGTATCGTATGGTTTCAAGGCGAAGCACTGGTCCGTCACAGTCAACAACGCAACAACGTTTGATCCCCTATTGCATTTGCATATTCATTTGCATTTCTTTACATGTCTTGCATATTGCATCATTCTTCATTTGCATAGAGGTGTTCTATTTCTGGACGTTATTGCTTCATGTGGTTTTCCATCCGGTTTATTCCAGAATTGAAGATCCAGTCATTCACCAGTATTCCACCAAAAGAAACCAACAGAGACAACCATGGAACAGATTCGAGAAGAACTAAGGGAAGTTCAGAGCCAGTTGGGGCAGTTTGTGGCAAAGATGCAAGCGCTGCGCTTGGATCAGGATGTACTCAGAGAGGAGAATAATCAACTGAAGACTCAGATGGGCCTGATAACAGAAGTCATGAGGAATGTGTTGAGAAAGGAAGGCGATCATGTGCCCGAAGCTGCAGCAGAGATGGCCATCCCACCTTTACATGTGGAACCTCTCCCAAGGCGTGAAGTGCCTCAAAGATATCTTACACAACCTGAGGTTCCAGTATTTCCTCGCCAACAACTACTTCCTGTTTCCCGATACAATCCTAGGATTATGAGGTATGCTCAAAGGACGAAACAGTCCGACAGAATGTTCGACCAGATCCCCATGACTTATGCTCAGTTGTTGCAACACTTGCTTCAGCTTCATTTGGTTAAGCTTCGCACTATGGCTCCGTTGACTGGCGAGCCACCACAAGGCTATGATGAAAATGCCCATTGTGATTTCCATTCTGGGGCACCGGGGCATAATATCGAGAACTGCAAAGCCTTTAAGCACAAGGTTCAGGATTTAATCGATTCGAGAGCATTTGAGTTCATGCCGAGCAATGGTCTTATTCCAGAAGATGTGGGTGTTCCTATTCTCCCCCCTGAAGTTGCATCAGGTCAGGAGCCTGTCTTGCAATCTGTGACCCTAGAGTCTCCCTGCCCGCAGCTATTGCCCGTTCCTAGGCCAAGCCTAAGAATGAAAGTTCCTGAACGAAGGGAGTCCCCGATACCTCAGACTCAGTCTCCCGATGTCTCAACTATTCAGAGTCCACGATCCTTTGGGTCTTTGCATCAGATATCTGTTCCCCGCCAGAGTCAGCAGTCATACTGTCATCAGCCGCGTCAGCACTCCCGACGAAGACCAAGGAAACCAAAGAAGCAGTTCACCCATTTGTCGTTGTCGTACAGTCAGATATTGCCAGACTTGATCACATATGGATTGATAGTGCCGAAGAAAGCTGATCCAGAGACTTCTCCACACCCTTCAGATTCTGATGTCAACACCCGTATTGAGTACCATATTGGGGCGCAGGGGCATTCAAATGAAGACTGTAAGGTGCTAAGAAGCAAGATTCAAACTCTGCTTAACTCCAACATGTTCTCTGTCACACCTCAGGGTATCCAGATCAACGATCTTCCTTCGTCCAGTCATGTGGGTTCGGCAGCTAATGTTATGGAGGGATTCACCGAGAGCGGGTGTTCAGAAGATTATCAGGATGACTTCGATGAGCAATTCTAAAGATGGTTGGTTCAGCAGCAAGTCAAGAATGAAAGCCCAGTTCCCCGAAGCTGGCAATCTCTCTATCATGTTATTCCTTTGCATTTGTAGTTTCTTTTCTGTTAAAGTGCGAACCTATTTGAAAATCTTATCTGTAGAACTTGTTTGTTTTCAATTGATAATGATAATGAAATGAATATGCATGTTTTGATTAAATCCATTCGTGTTCACTCAATATTGCTTTTCCATTAATGTCAAACGCTTGTTAAAGCGGAATCCGAGGGAGGATGACGAAATTTAAAGACGCAAACTTCTGAATGTATGCTTTTTGAATTAAAACCTCTGCTGATGATGTACAGGCATTGTTTCAAATTCCTAAACACCGGAGATATAAGGATGTTAATCCCTTGTCAACCCCTTTGAGCCTAGTAGTAGGAGTTTCTTTCTGAAAACGAAAAACCCTCAATCTTAACCTGGGGCAGGGTAGATGTCAGTTAATTTGACCGAGCATCCAAATTGCAAGAGGAGTGTTCCTGTTCGAGGATCAATCACACCCGTAGAGGTCGTACCTAAAAAGCCGAGGAGTGGAACAGTCACCACCCTTTCAACAAGTCAGACCAGCCGGTGTCACACGATTTGTTCCGAAAAAAGAAAAGAAAAAACAGAAGCCCGCTAAGTTGACAACTTGAAAACAAATGGCTTAGGCAAAAATTAGGCTATCCCGCTGGACCTTGAAATCAGAAGATATACTCAAAAGAGTCAGTCCAGGCAAAAATAGGGGAATAAAAAAATGACGAAGAACAAGTCGTGTGAGCCAGACACCAAAGACGAAAAGCGAGTGATTGTCACTCCGAAAACTTATGGTTTCTTGAACCATCACTCCTGTCAGTCAACCTCTGAGAGGCGAGCGAGTGTAGAATTAACTGAACATAGGATCAGAGAATATCAAGGAGAGTGGGTGGGTTAAACAGAACTTTGAGCCTTATATCCTTTCTTTCAAACCGTGAACCTAACCAAGTTACAACCTTCAGAAGTCCTAATTGAAGCAAGTTTGTTTCGAAAGCATACTTCGGTAAAGATTGCGTCGAAACTGACTCCTAAAAGGATTTTTCTTACCCTATGGGTATGGATATTGATATTTTTGATAAGTGATTCGTTCACTAAATGCCACAACTTTTTTCCAGTGACCAGACTTGGATTTCAAAACTGTCATATGCATTGCATTAATATTATCTTTGCAAAACAATTTGTTTTACTTGCGAGTGAGTACTTAACAGCAGGAAAGTTCCTACAGTGGAAGGTTCGATCGAGATAAGATGCAGAACGCCTGGGTACTCTATTGAGCAGGGGCAAGGCATATCAAATGATCATAAAGGGAGTCAGCCATCCTGAGATCAGTTAATCTGGGGCAATCAGGTCGAGATTCGATAAATCTCTCGAAGTCAGCCATGGGCACTTCTCTACAAATCAGCCAATCAGGGGCAAATCACTTTAAGGCTAGGGCAGGTCACCCCAGGAGCACAAAGGCTATCTTTATCCAGGAGGAAATTAACTTGAAGTACCTCTTCGGGGTTCGAAGCACTGGGGCAGTTCATATCTAACCATCAGGGTACCGAAATTTCAGGTTTCCTTTCGAGGAAGGTTTTTACAAAAGTCCCACAGGCTGGGGCAAAATCGTAAACAAAGGAGATGTGTTCCTCTCCATATCTTCAGAGCTTATCAGAATTATAGAAGCAGATTTGGATTTATTTCCCCAGCAGTGGGACGAGTGCAATATTGTTATCCCCACAGAGTCTGAACAATTGACTCCTTTCCCATCAGAGTCTAGATCATTGACTCGTCCCTCACGCGGAAGTTGATTATTGTTGAGTTTACTTCTCATTTTCCCCAAGCAGAGGTTGATGATGATTCCCTCCTTATCTAATCCACAGCCAAATTAGCAGAGTTAATTTTCTTCCCCACAGAATGGAACTGACTCAGAGATCGTTCATCTCCATCCCCAGCAGGGAGAGTGTGGGATAATCCTTCCAGTAAATCTTATTCAACATCCCTAGCAGATAGTGGATTCAATCTCCGACAGAATGGAGCTATTCCTCAGCAATCCGCCGTGTTTCCCCAGTAGAGTCATTCTGGCTAATCATTCATAACTGATTTCCCCGGTAGAGTGGAGTTGTTGCCTCCGGCCAAGTTGCTTGATCCCCAGAAAAGTTGTAGGCTGATAGGCCATCCGGGACATCTTCCGCAGCAGAGTTTGATTTGGATCCCCAGCGGAGTGGTTTTGGTCTTAGCAGAGCAGTTTTACCCAGAAGTTTTTTTTCGGAGGCCATCCAGGGCTTGTATTCCTCAGCATGGGTTTATTTGCGCTAGGCGTATCTAGCTCTGACTCAACGAAGTTGGCTCTTTCTCTTTAGCATTTATTTTGCTAGAGTGGTTCATTTGCATCTACATACATGCATAACATCTACCCGAACGCGAAGCATTCCCATTTCGTATGGAGCATTTCGTCATATCCAAACATATGCATGCGAAACATAAGCCAGGTCGTTACCCTTTTGTTTCAAGTGAACCTCGCAGATGATTAGTATCTTTGCCTGTGTGTTGGCTAGACCCCAGCTCATGGTGTTTCCCCAACGGAGTTATTTTGTGATTATCACCAATGGATGGTCTTAATTTCGTTCGAATCTTGTTGCTCGCTTATATTTAGCGAAGGCTTGGCGGCGAGGTCAAGTGATTTGGTTTTTCAACGGCGATGTTGAGAAGTTTGTTTTGACGGCGAGGTCAAGTGATAGTGTTTCAACGGCGATGTTGAGAAGTTTGTTTTGACGGCGATGTCAAGTGATTTGGTTTTCAACGGCGATGTTGAGAAGTTTGTTCTGACGGCGATGTTAGATGATTTAGTGTTTCAACGGCGATGTTGAGAAGTTTGTTGGTCTTGACGGCGATGTCAAGTGATTTGGTTTTCAACGGCGATGTTGAGAAGTTTGTTTTGACGGCGAGGTCAAGTGATAGTGTTTCAACGGCGATGTTGAGAAGTTTGTTGGTCTTGACGGCGATGTCAAGTGATTTGGTTTTCAACGGCGATGTTGAGAAGTTTGTTCTGACGGCGATGTTAGATGATTTAGTGTTTCAACGGCGATGTTGAGAAGTCTGTTTGGC
>OZ012740.1:81327863-81557591 GCA_963859935.3 Lathyrus sativus | reverse complement strand
CTAATATTTTGGTTAATGTTGTTAATCAATTTTCTTAGCTTGTTTTGTTATTAATTCCTGTTAATTATTTTGTTTATGGATTACTATTCTTCTTATTAGGTTTAGAGTTTTAATAATAAACTTAAATTTATTTTTTAAATAATTTTATTTTAATTCTTTTTTTAATTAGTTCCTTTATTTTTGTCTGGATAATAAAAAGCCCAAAAAAAATAAAAATTCTTTGCTTAGTTTTTTCTAGCTAATCACTTCGACTTAGAATTTTAAAATATTTAGTTTTTTTTATTTAATTGTTCTCTTTATCGATATAACTTCTAACTTTGTGAGCTTGTGATTTCGATCTGATCATCTCCATTGCTCATTATTTAGCAAATTTCTTGTCATATTATTTATCTTTGCCTAATTTTATTTTGTCTGGTAGTTCCCTGATTTATTCTCTTGTTAATTCATAGTGACTTTCGAGCTTTGTTTCAATTGCTTATTACATGTCATACGTCCAAGGGAAAAACCTGTATATGACATTATAAGTCATACACAAAGCATTATTCATTTGCACCATTCCCCCTGCTTGATCCCTGATTTCTCAGGTTGATCAACCTAAGTTACTCATACCCTTAGGATAAATTTCCTTTAAGATATCAACACTTAGATAATTTATAGATTAAGTTCCAATTCTCACAAGAGAATTAGAAATGATTCATCTATGTAGTCGAAATGTAATGCTCCTACCCCATAACATAGTCGAGAAAGACGTAGAATCTTTTCCACTTGAGGGAGGTATGTGGCATACTCGTCGATTATAGATCTGAGTTGGAGCCCTTCTCTCAAAGTGAAGCAAAGACCATCTTCCATACACTTGTGGTGGTTAAAGTCGAGTATTCTCCCTAAGATGACGACTTGTCTATTCTCCTAAAATCAATCAACAAACCTTCTCCCCCCGAAATTTTGACCTTAGTCAATGGTTCCTCAATCCCTTTAGGGGAACTACGAGTGCTCTGATTCCATTCCCGTCAGGATACGTAGTCACAAGATGCAACTTCTTGGCAAGCATACTTAGAAATAACATCTTAGGTCTTTCTTTTTCTTTTTTTCACTTTAGCAAACAAAATAACAAATAACAAAATAAAACAAGAGGTTCATGTAGAGTACTACAAATAGTTAAGATGCTAGCACCTTCCCTAGGTATAACCAACCCCCGAACCTTAGATTCTCTAGCTTTGTATTGCATTGTATACTTGTGGGTAATTCGATCTTTTTCCCTTCCCTCGGACAAATTAAAGACCGGTGGTGAACGTGATTTGTGATTCAAGTTAATCAATAGCTTGACATCCGACTCTCACTGCAACAGAAATGGCGACTTCACTGGGGACTTGCTTTCGAGGGTTTCCCTAACTTGCTTATTTGTATTTTTGTTGTATGCATACACACACACACACACACACACACACACACACACACACACACACATCATATATATATATATATATATATTATATATATATATATATATATATATATATATATATATATATATATATATATATATATATATATATATATATATATATATATATATATATATATATATATATATATATATATATATATATATATATATATATATATGTTTCTGCTTTGGGTTATTACTTTCGTGCAGTGAGATAAGTCCAACACCCGAACTTGAGTACACTTATGATAGGAAGGTGATATATTCAAGAAGGCTTATAGGGAGTTGATTACCGACCAAGCTAACTTGAGAGATCACCGCCTCAGTTGAGGCCCTCTTGAGAATAGTATTGTTGAACGAGTATTCGTGAAAGCACTTACTATTTTCGAACTAGGAGACTGTGATAGTTGGAACCTTTAGTTACCCTTAACTCAACTTGGCCCTTCTTAAGACGTAGTGACTATGAGGGAGTAGTCCCCAAAATAGTTGATACGCAATACTACACTCGAAAGAGGTTCTCTTGAAAATACTATTAACTATCGAGTATTTGGGAAATTGATAATATCCGAAAGACAAACCGATGACTTTGGGAACTTTTTTAGAACCTTTGTTCTACAGGTACAATAAACCCTTAGTCCATACCATTTGGGATGGGTAGACCCTTACTCCAAGCTCGTTGACTTTCAAACCTAAGTCTTTGCCTGTTTGAATGTATATGTGTATATGTGGATATTTGTATACCTATGTTTGAGCATACATGCACTCATAAACATCATGTTCATAAAAGTTTTATGGAATTCAAAGCTTTTGTTTACAAACATAATAGGTTTTACCATGGATTTTGAAATTATACTCTATTTTCAATAAAATGAGATTTTCAGTTATCAAAAGTATTGTCCACTTTGTGGTGTTTGCAAACATAACCTTTGAGTTCCTTGAAACTCATCTACATTGGAGCATTTGCATTCTCTATTAGAATTACATTCTTTGCATCCCAGGTTCTCACTCTTGCTTCTTCGTCCTCGTCTAGACAAGCTAATTCATCAGTACAATACTGGGGCTAGTCAAAGAAAGAAAATGAAGAACATTGAGCAAGAAAACCATGAACTTCGTAAGGAGGTAACTACTTTGAGGGCTGGTGTGGAAAGGCTCTCTACTTTGGTTGAAACTCTAGTTGCTACTCAAAATCAACCTTCTCCTCATATTTCTCAGACTCCACATCAAAGGACCGTGATTTCTGAAATCATGTCAATGCCCATTCCTGTGACTCCCATTAGCGCTTCTAACAACTCTAAGAAGCTTGTGGAAGGTTTACCCAAGGAGAAGGAACAAGCTGCTAATGCTATTTCGTGAGAGAAACATGAAGGATCTCGTAACACAAGTAAATAACACGTGGATCAGTATGACCTGATCCCAATGGCTTATTCTAAATTATATCCTACTTTAGTATAGAAGAATCTGGTTCAAACAAAGAGTTCTCCGACCATCCCAAAGAATCTACCATGGTGGTTTAAGTATGATCATTTTTGTCCATTTCATCAAGGGGCACTCGGTCATGATATTGAACATTGTTTTGCTTTGAAGGCCAAAATACAAAAGTTAGTGCAAAGCGGTATTTTGTCTTTGAAGATTCTAGGCCTAATGTCTCAACAAGTTTGTTACCCAAGTATGGAAACACCGAGGAAGGATATCTCGGAGAATACTGTATCTCTAACGTGAATTCAATGAGATGATTTTTAGTAGATATCCACACAAATTTATGTAGGCTTACCCATTATAAGCATAATCACGCTACTTGCAAAATTCGTTCAAATAATCCTCGTGGATATTCTGTGGTGAAGAGGGATCTCCAAGATATGTTGGATCAGAAACTGCTTCATATCACTAGAGAAAGAGTGAATGTCATAATTCCACATTTTAATATGCCAGAGCCAATGGTGATTACTTGCAACAGTAAAAAGTCTTCTCCTGTGCCTTGTGGATACGATGCTACCATGCTGGAAGGTGGTAAGAAAGTTCCTATTGATGTTGCTCCTTCCGCTCAGATCATTCTGAATTGTCAATCACAGTGTCATCAGAGAACACATCAGAGTCATGATCAAAACAAGTTTGACCCAATCCTAATGACTTACAATCAATTATGGTCCTATTTTATTCGAGACTCGGCAATGGCACCCAGAAAGACCACAACCATGAAATCTCACCCTTTTTGGTTCAATCCATATACTATTTGTGCATTTCATGATGAAGCAATTGGACATTCGATTGAAGAGTGCAAGGTTTTCCAAGAAAAAGTCCAAGAGATGATCGATGATGAGGTGTTGACTTTCAAGGGAGGAAGCCCAATTATGAATAGAACACCTTTAAGCTGATGGATATAAAGACTCAAGAGATACCTTTCAAGTCGGTGAAATCAGGAGGGGAACTCATTCGTAAGATCATCAGGCTGTTTGTTTGCTTGCTTGCATTTGTTATTATTTCTTTGATTATAAAAGCATGATTTGCATGTAAGAACTTGTTTGTTTTGAATGATTAATGCAATAAATATATTTGGCTTAAATAAATCCATTTGTATTCACTCATAAAATGCTTTTTCATGTTTTATAATCCCAACTTTACCCAATCTCTTGCTTTGGTAAAGAATTTGGAGGAGGATGACGAAATCAAAAACGCAAGATCTCTGGTCGTATGCTTTTCAAATAAAACCCGGCTGATGATGTAAGACATTGTTTCAAATCCTCAAACACTAGAGATATAACGGAGATAGACTCTTGTTAACCCCTTTGAGCCTTGAAGTAGGAGTTTTCTTTTCTTTACATACAAAAAATCCTCAATTTTTACCTGGGGAAGGGTAGTTTTCAGTTAAACTGATCGAGCACCCAGACTCTCAAAAAGGAGGAGTGAACATTCAAGAATCCATTTTATCTATTCCTCACATATTAGGAGGCTGTAAGTCAAAAAACCACAATGATTATCCCTTGACTATCTAAAGAGTGAGTCAGTCACAATCCTTTCAAAAGGGACAAAATAACTTAGAGTCACACGACTTGTTCATAAATAAATAAATAATGAAAAAAGAAAAAGCCCGCTAAGTCAAAACCTATGAAGAAGACTTAGGCAAAATTGAGGCATCCCGCGGGACTTCAAAGTCAAATCCAAAGACTCCATTCAGGCAAAAGTTAGGGAATAAAAACAAAATAATAATAAAAGGAAACACGAAAAGCAAAAACAAAGGATCACTAAGAAAAATCCTCAATAAATAACAAAGTTGTGTGATCAAACAGTAAAAGCAAAAAGGTGAGTGACTGCCATGTTCAAAGTCTCAATGGTTTCTCAACCATACCAAAACTCCTCTTGAGAGATGAGTGCTTGTGTCAGGTTAACTGAAGGTAGGATTGGAGAACATCACGAAGAATGGGTGGGCACAAATAAACTTTGAGCCTTATATCCTTTGTTTCCTAAGCCGTGAACCAAGCCATGATACAACCCTCAAAAGACCTAATTGAAGCAAGGTTTATTTTAAAAGCGTACTTGATGAGATAACGTTTCCTGACTCCTATGAGCTAAGCTCAAAAGTTGTGTTGGATTTGTAAAATTAATTAATTTCCTATCCTAACTAGTGATTCAGTCACAAGTTATTGTGATATCTTTTCAATAAATAAATAAATAAAAACTTCAAAACAAGCATGCGTGATGCGTTAGCAGTTTCAGAATTAACATTTTTTTTGCTCGCTAACATTGCTTGACATCATAGAAGCTTGCATACGAACAACAATGATAGGCTTAATCTTTTGAGACTTGAAACTCTAATAAAAAAGGGGCGAAACATTCCAAGAATTATTATATCAAGGGGCATGTTGCCTGAAGACTCTGCTGACCAGGGGCAAGTTTGTTTCCCAGTTGTTGCATTCACAGACTAACCATCCCTAAGGAGCAAGTTTAAAGACTCAGTTATACATAATAAAGTCAATCTGGGGCAGTTACGTCGAGATTCTAAGAATCTCTTTAAGAGTTTAAAAACACTGTAACATTTTGGATGCCAAGTTTTCTGTAAAACCCTCTTGAGATCACTTTTTCTCATAAACCATGTAATTTGGGCATTTGGTAATTAAATATTTTATCCATTCACAATAACTGTTGTCCAAAATAGTGATTACCACGCAGTTCATCAAATGCATAACTACTTTGTTCTCACAACATTCTTCACCCATGTCCCCAGAAAGCTCTACTTCAGCGGTCGTGACAATTCCCTGATGAATCTCTACTTCAAGCAGCTATGGCAGGATTGATGCAAGATTTCCCTGTTGGTAACCTAAGTATCCGCCAGTGAATTTCATTGGTTTCAACCTTCCCCAAGCAAAGTGAATGTTATTTCACTCCTCAGTGAATTTCTTACAACTTCAATCTTCCTCAGCAAAGTGGATGTTTATTTCATCCCCATGGAGTCTCAACCCTGACATCTTCAGCTACTATGTTGATCCAAGCTTCCCCAATAGAGTGAATATTTATTTTATCCTTTGTGAGGTCTCAACTTTGGCATCTCCAGTTACACTTCTCACTCAGACTATTTCAGTTCATAGTGGATATTTATTTTATCCCCTATGAAGTCTCTCTCCAATTATGAGTTTAGTCTGTTCCCATTGGATCTTTCTCATCCCCAATAGAGTAGTAGGGTTCATCTTGACAGTCCCTAAGTGAATTCATGATGTTCATCCTCAAATGGAGTGCTTTATTTTCCCCAGACAATTTTGAAGCCTTGAAGCAATATTGTGATTCCACGTGTGGCTTTCCATTTGCCCCAGTGATGCTTCTATCTTGTGAAGATTGGCCAAGTATCCGTGTCGAGATGTTTATTTCATATCTGGTTTACTTCTCCTTGTTTGTTTTGTCAGCATAAAAATAACATAACATACATTCATTCATATGGATACATGGTATATGTGCATTTTGAATTTTTGTGTTTATTTGTTTGTTCACTTTGGCCGTGTTTATCCCCAAGTAACTGGGTTTGTCTTTTCCCTCCAAGTAGAGTCGTCAGCCTTAGGCAGAAAGAGCACAACATTTCTAAATTCCCCACTGAGTTTGATCCTCGTGGAAGATGGTTGCTTTAGTTTTCTTTTCCATCCATGGATAAAGATAAATCCCAATTGAGTTCATTCCTCAATGGATAGAGTCTTGGTTGACCGTTCCTCTTCAGTTACTTCCTGAATTGAACTTTGGTCCCTAACAATCACAATTTTAGATATCTCCAAGCTTTTGAACCTGGATTGAGTGTGCATTTATTTTGCAATTTGACTCCTCAGGAAGAATCTATTTGAAGATCACCATTGAACACGAAATATCTCTCTAATAGTGTTACAACATTCTCTCAGTAATTTATACCCAGAAAACAAGTGACAGCTCTTTATTTGAGCAACTTGTTTCATTCTCAGGTTTTCTATTTAGATGACAGACGACAGTCTCCTCAAGACAGTATGTCTATCCCCAATGAGTTTATCAACATTATCAACTTATCCTCCATCAAATGGCATATCTCCAAAAATCCATCAGAGAAGTTTGTTGAAAAATTTACAAGTGTTTCTCTTAATTTGAGAATTCCTGATACAAGGACTCTATTTACTTCAATGCAACTTCAAATTACAGCAATACTGCTCCTCGGTGATGTTCTCCCCGGTGAGTCCATATTCAATTTGTTTCCATCAAAAGGTATCTCTTCGAGAAATTTGGTGAAGATTCTTACAATTGATCTTTCTCTTTATTTGAGAAGACCTGTTTTATAAATCAACCGGCCTGCATCTCTTCTGAAGATACCCGGTGATATTTCCTAATCTCCATTAAGTTATGGAGTCCCTCGGAAGTTGTAGATCTCCAGTGAAATTCCAATACCCTGCGAAGATGTTTTCTTATAAGTACTCGTTCCAGGAAGAAACTGAGACTCGTTCATGGCATACAACCTTGAAGCATGGGGAGGTTTATTTTACCCTTTTCAAGTGGAATACTTGATCAAAGAAGAAACTGTGACCCGTTCATGGCATACAACCTTGAAGCGTGAGGAGGTTTACTTTACCCTTTTCAAGTGGAATACTTGATCAAAGAAGAAACTGAGACTCGTTCATGGCATACAACCTTGAAGCATGACGAGGTTTATTTTACCCTTTTCAAGTAAAAGACCTTGATCAAAGAAACAGAGACTCGTTCATGGCATACAACCTTGAAGCGTGGGTAGGTTTATTTTACCCTTTTCAAGTGGAATACTTGATTAAAGAAGAAACTGAGACCCGTTCATGGCATATAACCTTGAAGCGAGGGGAGGTTTATTTTATCCTTTTCAAGTGGAATACTTGATCAAAGAAGAAACTGAGACCCGTTCATGGCATACAACCTTGAAGTGTGGAGAGGTTTATTTTACCCTTTTCAAGTGAAAGACTTTAATCAAAGAAGAAATTGAGACTCGTTCATGGCATACAACCTTGAAGCGTGGAGAGATTTATTTTACCCTTTTCAAGTGGAATACTTGATCAAAGAAGAAACTGAGACCCGTTCATGGCATACAACCTTGAAGCGATGGGCAGTTTATTTTATCCTTTTCAAGTGAAATACTTGATCAAAGAAGAAACTGAGACCCATTCATGGCATACAACCTTGAAGCGAGGGGAGGTTTATTTTACCCTTTTTAAGCATAATACTTGATTAAAGAAGAAACGAAGACCAGTCTGTGACTTATGACCCGAGGCGTGGGGAAGTTTATTTACCCTTTCTAAATGAACCATTTAGTTAAAGAAGAAGTTTAATCATATTTTGATCATGGAAGTTTATTTTGGTTATTACCTTTGCTGAGGCTATCATATGTTTGATAGTAGGTAATATACCGTATATTTTTTGTCAAATACCTTTGCTTAGGCTACCGTGTTTGGTAGTAGGTGATCTCTCCTTTCAAGTCTATTACCTTTACTTAGGCTATCATGTATTTTATAATAGGTAATATACGTTCCCTTATCTCAATTGGATACCTTTGCATATCATGTTATTTGTTTTGGTGCTTTTTTTTTCGGGCACTTTGATGTCCGATTTTTTATTTGTTTTAAACCGTTTCATTTCTCTTTAATTATTAAAATAGTATTTTAATTTAATTATATTTTATTTATTTTTAATTAGTCTTTAATTTAATTATATTTATATTTAATTAGGTATTTTAGTTTAAAATCTATTTTAATTAATTGTCTTTTAATTATTGCATTTCCTTTTTAAAAAAAAAACATATAAACATTTTGTTTTAACCCTTTTAATATACGTGTCCCCTAAGTTTTGTAAAATTTTAAATTCATTTTAAAAGTTGATATTGGAGATTGATGACATTGAAAAAGGGAGATTCACTAACTAACAGATACACATATACTCCCTCACACAAAAATTCACATGGACAGAGGAATTCACATTTGGTACATTACCACACATTCTTACACAATTTTCCAACACCAAAAAATATTTTTAGTCAAACAAACCAAAAGAACAAGTACCCACAATAATAATAATACTTATAATCTCAAACCCTTTGTTACGACCAAATCATTTGTTAGCTAAAGGAAAGCTCCATTTTTTTGGAGCTTCCATGGATCTCGCTGTGCTTGTCCATAAACTCATAACCATGATTGATGATATTGGTTTTAACATTGGGGATTTGCACAAGCAAAAACTCCATTCAACAACCAAACCTGCAATAATAAACCAAAACAACATTCAGTTCAAAGAACAAAGAAATCCAAACCATTCTAAACCGACATCGGGAAATCCAAAACAGAGCCAAAGCTAATTTCAAAGTAACATGAGAAGCGGTACTTCTAAAATTCCGAAACAACATCATGCAGAAATCAAAATCATTTAAGTTGTATCAAAAAAATAAACAGAATCAGAGAAGAAGAAGCCGAAGGCAATTCATGTTTGTTACCGGAAAACGAAACTAGAAGCATCACCACTTGGGGAGTCTCTATTGGTTGTCATAACACTCCGCTCACAGTGTTTTTGATATCATTTGCCGGAGACCACCTCGTAAATTGCCGAAACAACAACGAATCATTGACGTTGTACTGACAAAGACCATTTCCGCCATGAACGACAACAATGACACACGCACAACCTCATCACCGATGAACAACAACGGCACGCGAGGTTTCAACTCAGAAGTAGCTTTATTTTGAATTCGTTTCTAGTTTCGCGAAAACCCAGCAGCAACATCGTTTTAGCTTCTTTTTTTATTTCGACACCACAACGTGCCTCGCAACAGTAATATTGCCATGACCGGAGTATGTTCGTCTGAAAGTTGCAGCAACCACAAGGTCATATCTCGTAGAAACAGTATCTATGACACGACGAGGGTAATGTTTATCAACTTAATATACTGGTTTTTGTTTTGATTCCATATTTGGGCTTTGATGCTGAGACGCACATTGGGTGTTGTTCTTCACATCGTTTCAATACCGATTATTTTAGTTTTTTTTTGTAATATTGTTATTGGTTGTGAATATTAGGCATATTAGATTAGGTTTTGGTTGTGATTGTTGTGTGTGTTGAGAGTTACGTGCTGCCAAAGTTGTTAAGGTTTGTGAGATTTGGTTTATTGAGTCTAGGATGACCTTTGGTTCTCCATATGCCATGTCTTTGGGGAAATTTTACCTCATACCTTGTCACTTATACCCATACCCCCACATTTTTTTAAAAATATCTATTTTATCCTTATATATTTAATATTTTATTATTTTATTTATTTTGTATATTTTTAAGAGTTCCGATCAAACTGTCTACCGGAAGACTTCAAAAATGACCTCCGGTAGGTTTTTTTTTTCAAACCGGAACACATGTATAAAGAGTTCTGGAATGCAAAAATGATATACCGGAAGACTTCAGAAAAGACTTCCGGTAGTGTAATTTGTGTGGTGCTCACCGGAAGTCTTCATCAAAGAGTTCCGGTAGTGTAATTTGTGTGGTGCATACCGGAACTCTTTGATGAAGTCTTCCGGTACGTGTTTCCAAATTATTATTTTTTTAATTTTTTTAATTTTTATTTTATTTTTTATTATTTTATTTTTAATTTTTTAATTTTAAATTTTTTTAAATTTTTTGTTTTTATTTTATTTTTTATTTTTTAAATTTTTTTTTGAATTTCTTTTTATGTAATTTCAGAAATTCCTTTACAAATATGTGATAAAGATCAGATATGCGTAGATACGTTTGATGTTTTTTCAACAACTCAAAGATTTGGTACACGAGAAGAGGTAATAAGATGGATTAAAGAGATCGGAATTCGAAATAAAGTTACGGTTATCATCACTCGTTCAGATATTAAAACAAGCCAGAGAGGAAGAAGTAACAAATTAATATTTGGATGTGATAAAGGAGGAAAACACATAGATATTGATAGTGGAACTCAGAGTGCGACGAAAAAATGTGGATGTCCATTTAGAATCAGATCAATTCCAGCGACTGATGGATCTGGATGGAAGATTGATGTAAAATGTGGAGTTCATAACCATGGTTTACCTGATAGATTAGAAGGTCACGCATTTGTCGGTAGGTTGACAGCGGATCAGAAGCAACATGTTGTTGATTTGACAAAGAGAAAGGTTCCCCCTAGACATATATTGCTTTCATTGCAAGAGCAAGATCCAGATAATGTCACTCGGATCACGCAAATATACAAACAGAAGAGTATAATAGAAAAAAATATAAGAGGTCCTAGAAGTGAGATACAACATTTGTTTAAGCTCATTGAGGAAGCAGGTTATGTTTATTGGAGTAGAAAAAGAGATGACTCTGAAGTAATTAGAGATATCTTTTGGGCTCATCCAGATTCAGTTAAATTGTTGAATATTTTTCCTATTGTGCTAGTTATGAACAGCACTTACAAGACAAACAAATATAGGCAACCTCTGTTTGAAATTGTTGGCATGACATCAACCGAGTTGACTTTTGCTATCGCATTTGCCTATATTGAGTCTGAGCAAACTGAGACTTTTTGTTGGGTGCTAGATAAGCTTAAACAATTGTTTGTGAAGAAAGAGTTGTGTCCACAAGTGATTTTGACAGATAGAGATCTTGCTTTGATGAAAGCCATTGAAATTGTGTTTCCAAGGTCGATCAATATGCTATGTCGATTTCATATTAACAAGAATGTTGGTGTAAAACGGAAACAATATGTGGCTAGTGAAATGCAAAAGAAAATTGACGATTTATGAACGGGTGTTGTATGGGCTAGTGATGAGGTTGAGTATGATCAAAGTTGAACCAACTTGAGCAGGCGTGTGTTGATTGTAATAAATTTATTGATTATGTGAAGGACACATGGTTGACACCACATAGACAAAGATTTGTTGGAGCATGGATTGATCGAGTGCTACATTTGGGTAACACCACGACTAATCGGTATGTATTTATTTTTAGTATTTATAAATTGTATTTTATTTTGAATTTTTTAAAAATATTTTTAATCTGTATTAATTTTAGGGTTGAGTCTGCTCATTGGAAGTTAAAGCAAATGTTGGGGAACAGTATTGGTGACATGGTCAAATGTTGGGAGGCTATGAATGACAACTTAAAGTTACAATTGGGTAATATTAGAGCTTCTTTTCAAAAGAGTTTTTATGAAGTTAAGCATGCCCACGTAAGTCCATTTTACAATAATTTACGTGGTTCAGTATCTCGAGATGCATTGAGACGCATTGCTGAAGAGTTAAAACGAGTTGATTATGTTGGAACTAACAAGGAAATATGTCGTTGTACTCTTAGAACAACCTACGAATTACCTTGTGCTTGTGAGTTGACAGGATATAGAATTGATGGTATACCGATACCAATAGATGTTGTACATGTTCATTGGAGAAAACTAAGTATGGAAGTTAAGTTGGATGAAGACGTAGATGATGGATCAGAGGTGGATATGAGTAGTGCAATAGATGAGTTATGGAAAAGGTTTAAGTCACTGGATGTTGTTGGGAAAAGGGCATTAAAAAGTAGGGTGTTTGAACTTGCCTTTCCTACAATGACTTCTATGTGTCCACCACCTGAGAAAATAAAAACTAAAGGGGGAGTCAAGAAGAAAGACAAAAAACCAGTAGGATATGATGTTTATAGAGACCCTTCTTATCACGAGTATGTTGATCAAGCATCTCAATCTTCACAAATGCAATCGCAACCATCACAAACTTCGAAGAAGTTGAAATTATCACAGTCTTCATAAAAGAAATCTCAACCATCACAAGCTTCGAAGAAGTTGAAATTATCACAGTCATTTAAGCAGTTCATACTTCAGTTTCCTAATCACATACGGTCATATATTGATGATGTAGTTAATGTTGTATCAGATGCTAATTGTGGATTTAGAGTCATTGCTTCATTGCATGGATTGGGTGAAGATGGTTGGTCAATGATTCGTCGAGACTTGGGGTTGGAAATAATACATAATGAAAGATCAAGTTTGTATGCCAATTTATTTACTGATCAGTTAGCAGTGGTGAGAGAATCTTTGATGATAGAGGAAGTCGGTTCTCAACCACCACATAAATGGTTAACTCTACCAGATATGGGTTACATGATAGCGAATCGTTATAATGTTGTACTTGTCTGTTTAGGAATTGAATGCTGGACTTTCTTCCCTATGACAACTTCATTTTCACCGAATGCAGCAATTTACTGCATTGGTTTTGTAAATGGAAATCATTGGGTTCAGGTACTTAGTTGTTTTTTTGATAATGCGATTAACCCTAAGTATTTTTCTTTATTTTCTACTTACTATTTTGATTATTTTTTTATTTAGGTGAACATGAAAGAAGGGTTTCCATTGCCACCGGTGACAGTAGATTGGAAGAATTTTCGTTCTCCAGCAGCAACATCTTGGATGCTAGGATTTGCACCACGTCTACAACATTGGCAACAACTTACGCCTATATTACCAACACATTATACATTATAAATTATGTTACTCATTTTTAATTTCAAAACATGAATAATGAATTTTGTTACTCATTTTTAATTTCAAAACTTATAATATGTAAAGCCTCGAACAAATCCGCAAACTGTGGGTCAAATGAGTCTAAAAGTTAACATATAATCATAAATACAAAATATAAGTCACTGTGATCGAGCAATATGTAAAGCCTCGAACAAATCCGCAAATTGTGGGTCATCATCTTCAGCACCAGCCTGCTGAAGATAACGATGAATCAACAAAGACACACGAGCCCAACTAGGATCAGATGGTCCTGCTTCATATACTGGAACTGGCATCTCTGCTGGTGCATCATGATAGGGTGTCGGTACCAAACGAGGATGAGAGACACGATAATACCACTCAAGATATCCATCATCTGTCTCGTATGGGGTGGTGGTCGGTGCTGTCGGACGAATCACATTCTGGATGCTCTGATGGTAACTAATCCAGTCAACATCAATATCACCAGCCATCCTGTGATCAATAGGTAGATGTGGAACATATTGCCTGTATCCAAACTGACGCATACATCTGTCAGGCAAGTATGGAACAATAGTGTCACCCCACCTCAGACACCCCCTATATAGACATAACTCATCGAACTGACGCCATACTCTATGATTCTCGAATGGGCGCCATATGACATCAGCAGGTGTCAGCTCGTCCAGAATAGGTCGTAACTCATCCACCTTCAAGGCACCTTGCCTATATGACCATCTCATCGCTCGAGGGAGACCCACATTATGAGCTGGTATCCAGTTCTCTCCTTTTTTTCCAAGTGTTGGAAAATACTCATGAATCCAGCACTATCACAAAATTAATATGGTTATTAACATTAAAATAATTAATTATAACATAATAAAATTTATTAAAACAAAATATACTAAATTAATATAAATACCTGTAAGAGAGTCGGATAACCACCAAGCTGCTTACAGCTGAACATGGAAGCATCTCCGAGATATTTGTAAAGAGTAACCAACGCAGCTGCTCCCCAACTGTATCTAGATAAGCCATCCAAGTCTATAAACAGTGAGAGGTATCGTGCCTCGACAAGCGTAAACGTCTTGTCTGCGAAAATAGTGGAACCCACCAACATCAGCAAATAAGCTCTAGTGGCATAATTCCATCTAGATGCAGCTCTATGCTCAACGAACAGATCATATAACCACTCCAGCTTGTAGTAGGAACCCCTGCATTCACGGACTTGTTGTTGTGCTACTCTCTGTGACACTCCTAAATAATCAACAGCCCACTCAACAGCAAGGGCTTCACTGATATCTTCAGGGCTCCAGAAAACTCCCCTTATGGGCAAGTGAAGCAGGCAAGATACGTCATCTAGAGTAATCGTCATCTCACCAAACGGCATGTGAAATGATGATGTCTCTAGATGCCACCTCTCTGCAAAAGCGGAAACTAGGTTTGTGTCTATCTTTGATAAACTGGTTCTCTGTAGTGAAGCTAAACCAGACCTAGATATTCATCTCTCCATCTCTCTAGGTAGTTGTAGCGGAACCCTCTGAGCCAACTTCAACCCATGTCCAGCCACCTTTAACTCTTTCTTCGACCCTCTCTCCTGAAAAAAGTTAAAAGTAAATATATTATAAAATTCAATATTAAAAATTCGAAATTCTAGTCAATATTAAATGATTTTCGTTTACTTACCTGACTGAACCATATACGGTATGCAACATGTTGTTCGTACTTAACTAACAGAGACGTATCATATGGTCCTCCTGGATATCCAACTGGTTCGGATGCTGATGCAGATGCATCAAAATGCTCTTCTTCAGCCATCCTGGAGGACTCGCCCCGCCCTAGTTCGCGAGGGATCCTACCATCTTTGCCTCGTGTGCGCACCACTGAAAAAAAATCAATATAATTAAAAATAAATAAATAAATAAATAAATATAATTAAAAAATAAAAATTAAAACCATAATAATAAATAAATATAATTAAAAATTAAAAAAAGTAAATTAATAAATAAATTAAAAATTAAAATAAATAAATAAATTAAAAATTAAAATAAATTAATTAATTAATTAATTAATTAAAAAAAACAAAAAAAAACAATGAACCGGAAGACATGAAGAAAGTCTTCCGGTGAAGAAATGACGAAAATTGTGTTCCGAAAGACTTAATCGAAGCCTTCCGGTGAAGAAATCCAAGAACTTGTGTATCGGAAGACATGCATTAAGTCTTCCGGTGAAGGAACCAAAAAAACAAACGAACCGGAAGACTTACTTGAAGAGTTCCGGTTTGGCTTGAGCGAAAAATGACTTCCGAAAGACTTTAAGGAAGAGTTCCGGTTTGAGAGGTAAAATTGTGTGTTCCGGAAGTCTTTCAATACAAATAAAGTGAAAATGAGAAATTTTTTTAAAATTATACTATTTAAGGAAGGGCATTTTGGTCCAATATTTTTTAGTGTAGGGGTGTGGGGATAGATGTACGGGTATGGGGTAAAATTTCCTGTCTTTGGTTGAATTTGGGACCAAGCCCATCCATCTCTCTGCACCCTGGATGAGCCCAGTCAGATAGGGCTATGCACACCCTTTGTTTTCCTTATAACATGAGATTTTGTGTTTCCTGGGCTTTGTAGCCCACTTGTTTTTGTGGTTCTACCCCATAAATCACTATAATATCCTTACCTTTTTTTCTCATTAATTTTTCTAATATTTTGGTTAATGTTGTTAATCAATTTCCTTAGCTTGTTTTGTTATTAATTCCTGTTAATTGTTTTGTTTATGGATTTTTATTCTTCTTATTAGGTTTAGAGTTTTAATACTAAACTTAAATTTGTTTTTTAAAATAATTTTATTTTAATTCTTTTTTTAATTAGTTCCTTTATTTTTGTCTGGATAATAAAAAAACCCAAAAATACTTTTTTTCTTTATTTAGTATTTTCTAGCTAATCACTTTGACTTTGAATTTTAAAATATTTAATTTTTTTTATTTAATTGTTTTCTTTATCGATATAACTTCTAACTTTGTGAGCTTGTGATTTCGATCTGACCATCTCTATTGCTCATTATTTAGCGCATTTGTTGTCATATTATTTATCTTTTCCTAATTCTATTTTTGTCTGGTACTTCCCAGATTCATTCTCTTGATAATTCATAGTGACTTTCGAGCTTTGTCTCAATTGCTTATTGCATGTCATACGTCCAAGGGAAGAACCTGTATATGAAATTATAAGTAATACACAAAGCATTATTCATTTCCAGATTCTCCCTGATTTCTCAGGTTGATCAGCTTAAGTTACTCATACCCTTAGGATAAATTTCCTTTAAGATATCAACACTTAGACAATTTATGGATTAAGTTCCCATTATCACAAGAGAATTAGACACGATTCATCTATGTAGTCGAGATGTAATGCTCCTACCCCATAACATAGTCGAGAAGGACGTAGAATCTTTTCCGCTTGAGGGAGGTATGTGGCATACTCGTCGATTATAGATCCGAGTTAGAGTCCTTCTCTCAAAGTGAATCAAAGACCATCTTCCACACACTTATGGTGGTTAAAGTCGAGTATTCTCCCTAAGATGACGAGTTGTCTCTTCTCCTAGAATCAATCAACAAACCTTCTTCCCCCCTCCCCCCCCCCCCCCCCGAGATTTTGACCATAGTCAATGGTTCCTCAATCCCTATAGGGGAACTATGAATTCTCTGATTCCATTCCCATTAGGATACATAGGCACAAGATGCAACTTCTTGGCGAGCATACTTAGAAATAACACCTTAGGTCTTTATTTTCCTTTTTTTCCCTTTAGCAGACAAAATAACAAATAACAGAATAAAACAAGAGGTTCCTGTAGAGTACTACAGATACTTAGGAAGCTAGCACCTTTCCTAGGTATAACCAACCCCCCGAACGTTAGATTTTCTAGCTTTGGATTGCATTGCATACTTGTGGATGATTCGATCTTTTTCCCTTCCCTCAGACAAATTAAAGACCGGTGGTGAGCATGATTTGTGATTCAAGTTAATCAATAGCTTGACATCTGATTTTCACTGCGACAGGAGCAGTGAGTAACGTGTACTTAGTGATGTGGCTAGCTGGCCCCCTTTGCTCCCGAAAGTCTCGGGGCCAATCTTCTCTTCTCTTATCTCTGCATCGGAAAGCGGAAGAATCCTCGTGCCTGGAGCCTTTGGCATTCTCTTGGTTCCGCTAGTCGCGGGCACTGTTGGTGGCCTTCTTCTCCTTGTATTAGATGTAGGTCTGAGCCTTGTGGAAGAGCTGGTCTAGCGAGTCGAACCTTACGATGCCAATGACCTTGGAGAAATCACTGCGAGGTTGTAGTCCTTGCTCGATCAGATATCTCTTCATGATGTCCGAGGTAGACACTTAGAAGGCTTCTTGATTAAATCTCTCTATGTAGTCTTGAAGTGATTCTTCTTTTCCATTAATGATAGCTTCCAAGGATGCTTCTGTCTTCGAATGCCGTCGGGAAGCGGTGAAGTGCCTAGAGAACTGCCTCTTGAGATCTTTCCAGGAGGTGATGGATTTGGGCTCGAGGCTCTTATACCATGTTATCATGCCCTTCCTCAGTGTTGTAGGGAAGTGTCGCTACTGCGAAAAAAGAGGCCGGCAATGATAGAAGAGTCACCACCATTCGTTATTTATCCCAACAAGGGAAAGGAAACAAGCAGAGAAAACCTTACGAAAAAAAGGAGAAGACAGGTCATCGCAAACATGTCTCGGGTTCGGGAGTCGGTTACGCAAGGGGGAGGTATGAGCACCCCTCACGTCCGTCGTACTCGACGGGATCCACACTTGGTTGTCTAGTCTATGGGTGAAAAACAATCTATCTACGACTTCTAAGGCTAAACGGAAAGAACTAAATCGATAGAGCATCGCCGCTCTATGACTATGTATTCCCTCGTGCAATGGGAAAGTCAGAGTCAACGTAGTTCAGGAAACTACGGGGGGAATGTTGACCAAGACATCGCGTCTTGTGCCTACGTATTCTCATCTGGCATAAGAAATTAGAGCAAAACGTAGTTCAGGCCAACTACAGGAAAACGGGGTGCTTTCGATCGCACGGGGACAAGAGAAGGGAACTCAATCGCCATAATGCGAGAGAAAAGGGGAGTCTCAATCGCCAGGACACGAGAGAAAAGAAAAGTTAGTTGTTAGCGTGCTCGCTAAGACACCGCGTCTTATGCCTACATATTCTCATCTGGTATGAGAAATCAGAGCAGCTGTAGTTCAGCTAACTATAGGAAAGGGGGAAAAGTGCTCACTAGGATTATCGCAATCCTATGCCTACGTACTCTCAACAGATATGAGAGATCAGAGTAAACGTTGTTCGGCTAACTATAAAAAAACGGTCTCGATTGCATGGGGCAAGAGAAGGGAACTCAATGGCCAAAATGCGAGAGAAAAGGGGAGTCTTAATCACCAGGACGCGAGAGAAAAGAGTCGGGACGGGACGCACACGCTTAGTCCTAAACGTAGGAGCGAATGCATCGCATATCACCCAAAGGGTGTACACTAAACATTCTAGACGAGTGAGAGGAAGCCACTCACTCATCATTTCCCACGCATCTAACGTTACAGCTCACAACACACGACGGTTGCATAAAAGAAATGAAATAAAGACAATGTTACCGAACGGAGTGGTTCTGTTGACCCTTGACTCTGCGTGCAAGCTTTATTCCAAGATTTTCTCCTTTGATCCTTGATGATGACGTCTCGAATTGAATCGAGATCAATGTGATGCTAAACCATCGTAACTCGACTTATAAATGGAAGTCAAGCATTAAGAGGTTGCGTATTAATTTCCGTGTCAAAGATAAGATAGAGAAATGATATTGAGAATCATTCTCCAATTGAATCGTGTCACACGGACCAAACCATAAGAAAGTCAAAATAAAACCAGAAGGAGAAGAGAGAAGACCAGAGAAAGAAATGGTCTCATATCCTACATTATCCATCAACAATTTTATTAATAACGGTTTACAGAAGTGTCATCATCGACCTACAAAATGAAAATGAGATGAAAAGTCCAAAAACAAATGGAACCAAGAATCAACTCTAAAATTGAAATACAACTTCTAAAAAGAAAATAAACTCTAATAGAAATATTAAAAGAAATTGGAATAGAAAATAAAATATAAAATAATATGTAAAATATATGTATATAATATTCTAAGAAAATAAAACTATAATTTTCTAAAAGAAAAATAGTAAAGTAATTACATATATTCAAAATATACAAATGAAAAAAAGTACAAAAATAAACCCAAAAGAAATGGGGGGTGTAATAGCCCAACAGAGGTGCAAGAGGAGAGAATCGGTTGGGCTTAAGGTGAAGGCCCACAATCACAATAGAACAATAATCAGGGGAGGTGCAATAATGAATACGGAGAGTGTATAGTCCAGTAAAGTAAACAAGTTGGGCCAAAGCCCACTAACCCCATTGAAGGTGCCACAAAGACCTTTCCTTCTTCCTCATTTCGTGTTGGCAAACCCTAGTCGTCCTTCTTCTTCTCCTTCACTATCACTTTGTTCACAAACAAACTTCTGTCGCCCTCACTTCGTCGTCCATGAACTCTAACCCTCGCCATCTCAACTTCGCTCTCATCAAACATCATCATCACCTACAAAACGAGATAATCAAACCAAACAAGTCAAATTAAAGCAATCATGATGACTCTTCTGATTTCCATTGTGCGTCGTGTGAGCTTCGTTTACTGGACGTTGGAGCTTGAAGTAATGGTGAAGATCGCGTGAAGTTTGTGATGGATCGGAAGTTGCATGTTGTAGATCCAGAAATATGAAAGAGTTGGTTTGAAGATCTGGAGATCTATTGATGATGATTGAAGTTCGTATGGATGTTATTGTTGTATGTTTAACAAGGATGGAAATCTGGAGCTTGAGTTGTGCGATGACGAAGGTAGAAGTATTATTGTGAGATCGTGATTGTTGGACGTGTTTGTGAAGATCTGGAGTTGCATGTTGGTAGTTTGTGGATCGTATGAGGTTTGAGGCAGGAGAAGGAAGTCGTCTTGTGTTGTTCACGATGATGATTATGGTGAAGGTGAGGGTTCGGATGAGATTTTGGTTGAATGTTAAAAGATCTGGGCTCAAACTTGGCTATGAAGATGAATGTTGATGAGTTGTGGAAGATGGATCTGAGCTCAGATGCAGATCTGGATGAACATTCATGGCGGACGAATTAAAGGTTTAGATCTGAGATTTGAGTTTGAATTCGGGTAAGGTTTGAATGTTTGTGATGATCTGAAAAAATCATGATGAACATTGGTGAGATCTGGAAATCGTGGATGAAGATTGATGAACGTGTGAAGTTTCTTGAAGATCTTGATGAACGCTTGAGGAAATCTGGAAAATGGTGGTTGAAGCTATGAAGGTTGTATGAAGATGTGAACATTTCTGGAAAAATCATGATGAACTTGATGAGTTTTCCGGTGGGATGAATGAGTTTTCCGGTGAGGGGTTTAGGCCGTGTGATTTTACCGGCAAAGTGGATTAGTGTTTACATTGGGATGCGTTCCAGCCAACCACCTGTGAGAGAGAGTGAACATGGCTATTTATAGCCCTAACACTTGTCAGCGACCTGATGCATTGAAACTGGATTAGTGGACTTAACAATTAAAAAGCTGACAGATTAATGACTAAAGCTTAGATTAATGAATTAAACTAAGGATTAAGACAATAATAAAGCTGACTTAAAATAAATGTTGACTTAAAATAAATGCTGAGAATTAAACAAACTAATAAAAGCTGATTAAAACCAAAAATGCAGCGTGACTTCCTTTTAGACCTAAGCAATTAACTAAAATAAAACTAATTAAACCTAATAAATTAATATCCTAATTAAATCTAGATTAATAAAATCTAACAAATCTAAAAGAATTAATAAAACCCTAATATTCTAAAACAATTAATATTCTAGAAAAAAACTATTAAAACTCTAATATCTAAAATAGAGAGAATAACCTAAAAATCTATTTAAAAATCTATTAAGACTAAAAATCTAAAAAAAGAAAATAAAGGATGAAACTATCTATTTAAAATCTAATGAAATAAAATCTAAAATAGAAAATAAAAGATAACAATCTAATTAAAATCTAAATTCTATGCCAAAAATTAAGAAATAAATTCTAGAAAATTAAATCAGTGAATAAAGATGCGAGAATGCAACGAAATAAACGGTAAAACAACAGTCACCGAAATATCCTCAAAAATAACAGCAAAGACTGAATCACCGGGAAGAGCACAAATTCCACAATAAACTTGCTTATTCGAACTGGCTTGAAGCGCGAGGAAAAGGTTGTAATCCCGATAAAGTCAATCCGGCTGGAAAAAAATGCACAGTATGCGGTATGCAAATGCAAATGCAAATGAGACGAAACATAAGCCAAATTGCGAGAAACGGTTGGTCAAATTTTGGGGTGCAACATGAAGAACCTACACTTTATGGCTCTCCGGTCGTTTCAGTAGTCAAGCATCACATTGATGCTTTCGATACGGTCGTCCGGGTCGGTCGTACCATCATAGGTATCCATGGTTAGGGGCTTCTCCATCCCGACGAGCAGGCATATTTCCATGATGGCCTTGGGCAAAAGAGTGCGAGGGTCATCTTCATCGCTCCTGACGGGGATCCGTCGTCTCAGGGACTCCTGCCGCAGCGGGGAGGACTTCTTGGTGGGCTTTTTGGTTTCTCCACGTACCCGTCAGCTCTGTTTCTCTTGGGATCTAGGGAGCGTCTCTCTTTTCATGGGGGAGAGCGGTCACATTTTTGGGCGGACAAGGGCTGAGGCCTTTCTAGTTGCGGACGACGCCCGGGTCGTCACGGAGAGGGACTCCGAGATTCATCATGTTGTAGCCTCCGTAGGGGAGGGAAGGTCGGGTTTCACGTCGCTGTGGTGATGGGCTACGAGAAACTGGGCGACAATGTCTCCATGGGGAATATCTTGATTGTCTCTCCTTTTCCAGCATCCCGATCCGCTCGTTCTTCTGAAAGATCGTCAAGTTCGTCTAATTTATTATTGTGAACAGAGCCACCATGATTGGGTCGATGTTGGGCGATACAAGGATTGGTTTAAAGATATTCGGGTTGTCGAAGCGTCAAGCGGCATCGAAGGCCACGTCATCAGGGAAGGGAGAGGCAGCGCACCCGTCTCTGGCATCTCCTTCCTCGACGTGAACGGTCATGTTGAGATCGTGATCGTCGCCGTTGGTGAAGGTGATTCCATGGACGTTGTCGTCAGTGCGTGGGATGACCATGATCAACAGAGATTAAAGTATGCTTTGGTTCTTGAATTTATTTGGAAGGAAGAACGGGAAGCAAGGTTGCCACAGATGGCGCCACTGATCTTACCGGATCAGAAAAGGATCAGCATCCAGCAACACGTCGTGAGCTCCTTAATTCGACGGTGGTGGAGAAGTGGGAATGGTGTAACTGCAAGGTACTCCGATGCTAAAGTAATAAACAGAGTAAGGAGAGAGCAAGTACAGAGTGTAGCGAATAGAATGGAATACCTGACCCTCTAGTGAAAGAGGGTATTTATAATGTGCCACCAGCGTTGGGCCAACAATTACTTTGCATTGGGTTGGATCACTAGGCCCAATACGAGTAACTGTCAGGGTCTACATGGTGTAGGGAAGACCAACACGTGGTCTTCGCCCTGAGTCAACTGTCCCATCATTTTCAAGAGGTGAGTGACCTGTTCTTTCGGACGTGGGTAGTTGCCTGATGACGTGTCCCCGTGTAAGAGGCACGTGGAGTTCGTGGGGGAGACACGTAAGCGCTCCTCGTATGGTATGATGAATTGGCCCCTCATTGGACCCTTCCCAATGGAGAGATAAATTGGACTGTGCCCGACAGTAGGGCAGCCTCAAGCGCAATCCAGAACAAGAATTATGTTGGAGTTCGGAATCACATCTTCCACTAAATTGAGGTCTCACATGTTTCGTGTGTATTTTCACATAACATATACTATTAGACCTTTTATCGTGGATTCTACTGTCTATATCATATCAGGAACACCAATAAACCATGCCCATAACGAATGCAAAAGTTTCACTATAATGCTTTAATTTTGTGAATAGTTGTTTTTTGTTATTTGTGTTTGTTTGGAGGCGACTTTGAATTTAGTTAATTGTGTTGTATTTTTTGTGATGGTTGTTGTTATGAATACTCCTTAAAAGTTAACTTTGGTAATAAAGAGAGAAAACTAAAGAGGTGGAACGAAGATAAAAAAAATTATATTATTGATATGTTGTTTGTAAATGGTACTAGAGAACTCAATTTGATATTTAGTAAGGATTATTATCACTTTTTCTTTTATAAGTATAAAAGAAATATGTGAGATATTGGATTGAACTCTAGTATGGTCGAAAGGTAACTTCTGGTTCGACATGAATTAAGCATGAGGTCGAAGTATGTTCGCATGTTGCTGTCGGAGTAATACGTGCTGTAGTCGAAGTTTATTCTAACATGCATTAGTCAATATTGCTAAGGTTGTTAGCATGTTGAATTGGGTCTTGCTTGTAAGCCCAATTGTTTAAGTTAGCTTGTACCCTAAGTTAGCTTGTAATGGATAATTTTTAAAAATCCCATTAGGTTAGTGTGTTATTTTTCTTATAAATAGGATGCTAGTTTCTCAATCTTGGAATAACGAAAAATAGGAAGATAAAATCCTAATTTCAAGAAAGAGAGGTTATTTTGTTATTCTTGTATACTTGTAATCGTGTTCCAAGAGAAAGGAAAGAACAACAATTTATAACCAATCCTTGTTGTTCCTTATTTTTTTACCTTGTTATCTTTGTTAACTCTAACCCTTGTGTGTTTCTTGATCATAAAGAAACTATTTATATTTTGTTTCAAGATATCCGATTGAAAATATGAGATTGAAAATTTCACCGGAGTGAACGACTTTGGTTTGTGGCGCTTGAAGATGAAAGTCCTACTGGTTCAACGGGGTTGTTTGGAAGCGTTGAAGGGTGGGGCAGCCATGGACGCTACGTTAACGGCAAAAGAAAAGACAGGGATGATCAAGAAAGCCCACAGTGCAATATTGTTGAGCCTTGGTGATAAGGTTCTTCAACAAGTATCAAAGGAGACTACAACATCGGGATTATGGGTGAAACTTGAAAGTTTGTAGATGACCAAATCTTTGGTGAATAGACTCTACCTGAAGCAAACTTTGTATTCATTCAAGATGAGTGAAGAGAAAGAGTTGGATGAGCAGTTGGATATGTTCAACAAGCTAATTCTTGATCTTGAAAATATTAATGTGAAGATCGATGATGAAGATCATGCATTGTTGTTGTTGTGTGCTTTACCCAGAACAGATGCTCACTTCAAAGAAAATCTCTTGTATGGAAGGGAGTCCATGATCTTTGAAGAAGTTCAATCAGCCTTGTATTCTAAGGACTTGAATGAACGAAAGAAGCATAAACCTTCGACGGTGGGCGAAGGTTTAGCCATTAAGAGAAAATTCTTGCGAAAGGATAGTAAGTTGAAAAAGAAGAAAGGTAAAAGTCAACAGAAATCTTATAGTGGCAAAACATCTGGTATTCAATGTTATCAATGTAAGAAGGAGGGTCACACAAGAAAGGTGTGCCTTGAACACCTGAAATATCATGGAGGTAATGGAAACGCTGCCATTGTTCAAGATGACTGTAACATCCCAAATTTTACCCTCAGATTTAATCGATTCATGCGTACGACATCTCATTTTTTGCATCAACTAACTACTAACGGGTTACGTAGTTTGTTTGCTTTGCAGGAATCACGTCTGGTACACTTTAACTGTGGAGGGGCAAAATGGTCATTTATCCGTTGTTTGCTGCCGGTTTAGGAAGCAGAATCATTGTCAGGAATCCATTGAGTAATTGGGATCTCCGTTTCCGAGTTCTTTATTTTATTTGAGAATGAACAGAAATTCACGGTAATTTTGACATCAGGATTTTTGAGATACGGTAATTAATCCAACGGGCTGGGATTTTGTCGTCAGTGGGTTTCCGAGACATTTATGTTGTCATATGGGTTTGATGAGGTTGAGATATCAATTTGATATGGCTCAAGTCGATGCAAGAATCCCTTCAGCAGAATTTGGTTTTAACAGACGTTTATTTTCTGTTTCTTCTGCTATCTGCCAGTCAATTCTTAAAGTAGTGAAAATTTCTATTCATGTTCGGGTTTATGATTTCTGTTTAATTATGATGTTGGGCCGAATAAGTTTAGGATATTGGATTTAATTAGCAGAGACACCAAGTGAATTTTTAGCACGGAATAAAGTTCTAGTTTTGCTACTAATTGGATTTCTCTGGTTTTGTTATGTCTTACATTGTTCAAAGTCGTTACCGATTTTATCATCAGGCGTGATTTAATTTGGGAATATATTGGAAGAATTGAAGTTCACATCAGTTATGTGGAACGGTACGTGTTGGAATGAACAGGTTGATTCGACTGACTTTTGGGATTTATTCATATTGAATTTGCATGGTGAAATTAAGCTTATTGTTCAAGTTTGATCGGATTAATTTCTAATCGTTGGAATTTATTCGATGATATTTGGCCAATTGGAGTTAATCGGAAAATTTGAGGTGTTTACAACAAAATTAAATCACGGAAAAGGAATCGGAAAGTGATTTGAATGGAAAATATATTGAATTTTATTTCATAATATTTTTTATTTACAATTACAAAAAGGATTTAAAACTACATTTTATAAAATCCTAATTTTCTAAAGCTTTTCATGCTCAATTTCCTGGTTAATTCTTCACGTCCGATTCTTCATGCCCAGCTCGACTTTCTTTCATACCTGCACGACAAAACAGACAAAGAACAGAAACAAAACAGAGGTTAATGGTAAGAAACTATTTGACACCCTCAGAGTATTTTCATCATCGGGTGTCGGGAGGGCAACTACCAATGCCGAAGCCGACACACAAGCCGATTTCAACCTCGATACCGATAGGCAACACCTGTTCTTTTTTTTAGGGACAGCCGAGAAGAAGAGAAAAAGAAGTTTTAGCCGAAAGTGATTTTTATGCCGAAAAAGAGATTATTTGAGCCAAACATGTCACTATTGGAAACAAACCCGATTCTATCAAGTAAATTAATCAGATATCCAAATCAAATTCGAACCTGGATTCACGGCAACAAAATCAAGAGTAAATAATCCATTCCATCAAGTAAATAACAGATGATCAAAATATCACAGAAATCCATATCCAATATCCGTAAATCCAAACTGAATCCGAAAATGGACTCATCTGAGGAAATCTGGATAATATCAAATCAGTATCAGCAACAAATTTGGATTAACTGCAGCAAACAAATCACAAATCAATATGAGACAAAAATCCAAATCTGTTGAAACAAATCCAACCTTAAAGTGAAAAATAACGTAAATCTCAATAAGTCCAAGCCCACAGATAAGAGGAGCAAGATATAAAACGAGTTGGAAATAGTGACAAGAAGGGGAGACGGCAGCAAAACCTAATTTCAAAATAGTGACAAAAACCATAAAATGGCGCATAACCATAATCATCGAAAGAGGAACGGACTCACCAGTAACGAAAATCACAAAGCAGAACGAAGATCATCACCAACGGCGGATAACAATCCACGGCCAAGACTGAGATCATCACCAACGGCGGATAACAATCCACGGCCAAGACCGAAATTGCCCCATCGTCATTGTTCATTCACTGCGAACGAACAACCACCAAACAACCGCAAGCCTCAGCTCTAAACAATCATCGGCTAAAAGCGTCACCAAACACCAGCTGTAACATCACCGGAAAAGAAATCGCGGCCAAATCAAACCCAACCGTGAATCGCAATCGTTTTCATCCGTAAGGATCACACACAGATAACATATTTGCGTCATTGTTTTTTTTTCTTTTTTAGGAGACGAAGAAGAACGAGAACGAGAATACGAAGAAGACGGATAGGCAATACCCCCTCTTGATGGCCGCCGCTGATCTGTTTTGGAGTTTAGGGTTAAACCCCAAAACTCCAATCCCTTCCCTTTTGTGCTTATGGACCGGGTTGGGTCCGGGAGTGGTGACCCGGATCAACTTTTCTTATTTTTATTGTATTATTTTATTTTATTTTTTGTTTATATTGTTATTTAGTTAATTTAATAAAAAATGAAAAATGTAAATATAATTTTGTCTTAATATTCTTCCTTAATACTAAAAAATAAATAAATAAACTTTTTTCTCTATTATTTAGTTTGAAATATTATTTTTTTTTAAAATTAACTTAATCTTTTTCAAAAAAATAGTAATAATAAGAGTTTATTGTTTTATTAGGGTTTAAATTCTTTTTTTTTCATAACGAAGGCAAAATTGATAATTAACTTTTTCTTTTAAAATTTTTTTTAAACCAAAGATATTTTCTCTAATTAAAAAACATCCTTTTGTTGTAAAAAATTGCTAACCACTTCTCATTTATTTTCTAACATTTCCATTCCAATTTTCTCAATATCATCCTATTTGTTTTTCTGTCACCTTTTGCTATGTTACTCACTAACGGTTTGTCTTTGTTTTTTCCAGGATTTTAATTAATCTAATGACATTATTTGTATTATATTTTTGCCCATGGTTTCATTTTATTTTACAAACATTATTTGCACTTTATTTATTTATTTCGCGCTACTCATCAATTTACCGTAATCTCACCTTTCGAAGGATTAGGTCTAGCAATTTGACCACTGAGTCAATAACCCTAACCTTTGACGTTTTTAAACCCTGACACTTTTAGGCGTCCCGCCGAGGACAATTATACCCTTTACCCTAGCTTTAGGTCAAAGAGTCGCCGCACTCTGTTTTAGGGTTTCACGCCATGGAATCCCTAATTTCAACTTACAATTTCAACGTAGAGATTGGAGTCTTCGTACTCCACGTAAGTGTATCCTTAAGAAACATTTATTCCCGATTGAAACTTTGACCATAGTCAAGAAGTTTCTAACCTCCCTTTCGAGGGGAACTATAATTACCCTGATTTCACTCCCGTCAGGATATGTAGGCACAAGATGCGAATCTTGCCGAGTAAACTTAGGACTAATCCTTAGGTCTTTTCTTTAACTTTTAACACTTTGTATATACCTTAAAATAATAATGAAGCAAAATAGTAAAATGAACAAAAGGTTCCTGTAGAGTACTACAGAAGTTTAGGATGCTAGTACCTTCCCTAAGCTTAACCAACCCCTTACCTAGATCTCTCCCTGCATTGTGTTTACATGCAAAATTAGGTTTTTCCTCTTTTGACCTTTTCCTTCGGATAAATCAAAGAGTGGTTGTGAACTAAGTTGTGATTCAAATTCATTAATAATTTGATATCCTATTTCCACCGCAACAGAAAATGGCGACTTCACTAGGGACAACGTCTTAAGTTTTGAGGGTTATCCCTAATTTGTTCATATTTGATATTTTGCTTTATTATTTAATTGTATAGATGTTGTACCTTGATTGGGGTTTGGTTCCAGGTGTTGTGAGATAAGTCCTACACCCGGATTTGAGTGACATTATTATAGGATGGTGATATATTCGATGAGGCTTATAGGGGGTGAGTCCCGACCAAGCTGACTTGAGAATCACCGCTCAGTTGAGACCCTTTCAAAAATGGTTCGGTTGATCGAGTGTAGTCGTGAAATTTTTTACTATTTTCGATTGGTATCTATGATATTGAGGACCGTAGTACCTTAACACCACCTTGGCCTTATTTAGGACGTAGTGCGGGAACTGTGTGGGAATAGTCCTACAATGGTTGCTACGCGATACTACACTTAAAAGAGGTTCCCTTGAGGATATTATCGGCCCCCGAGTCAATCGGAAGGTTGATAATATCTGAAGGATGGACTAATGACTTTGGGCACTATTTTAGAACCTCGTTCTGCAGGTACAACTATCCTATAGTACATACCTTTTGGGAAGGGTAGACCTTAACTCCATTCATGGTTCCTCAAACCTAATACTTTGTCTGCTTATGTGTATTTATGCTCTACATCCATAAAACATCATTCTTAGTTTCAAGGAATTCAACTTTCCTTTGCAAGTTCAAAAAGTCCTACATTTTAAAATTCTAAAAAAAAAAACTTTTCCAACTTTCCTAAAAATGTTTGCAGTCAACCGTTGAAGTTCTTGAAACCATTGCATCGCATTAGCATCACATTTTTGCATGCATTTTCCCCCAGTTTCTCATTCTCGGTTCTCTCGTCTTCAGTGTCTCTTTGAGTTGTCAAGCTGATTCCTCGACACAGATATCATACTAGAGCTAACTATAGATGCAAGATGTCAGAACAAGAGGCATATAATACAGAAATCCGAATGGAGATCGATGAGTTGAAATCAGGCATGACCAAGCTCACCGAGATGTTTCAAGCACTGGTTTCTAGAGGAGAGCCACCTCAGAGGTTAGAAGAAGGTTTGAAAAACGGAAGGGTATCCAAATCTGCCGAGTCTTCTAAGGGTGCAAAGAAATCCTATGTGAATTTCCGTAGGAAGAAAGAGGATTAAACCAATGTTGTTATGTCTGAATCTAGAAAGCCTCGCCATGTAATTCATCCTGTTAATAACCATGTTGTCGCTCCACAGTCGGCTCAGACTCCTCGGCGTCCAGTTATTAGACCAAACCAGTCTCGAAAAAGGAACCGATTTGATCCTATTCCCATGACTTACGCGGAACTTTATCCTTACCTGGTTCAAAAGGGGCTAATTACTACAAGGGCTTTACCACCTGCTCCTAATCCTCCGCCAACTGGATTCAGGGCTGATTTCCAGTGCGCTTTTGATGAGGGTGCCCTAGGCCATGACTTGGAGCATTGTTTTGCACTGAAAGCTAAAGTACGTGAGTTGGTCAGAGATGGAATACTTGATTTCACGGACAGACCTCCAAATGTCCAGAAGAATCCCTTGCCAGAGCATCAGAAGTGAAATTTCAGCCAGTTCTGATTTAGTCATTAGGCCTTTTGTTTCTCGTTGTTTGTACTTTCCTTATTTTCATTAGTTGTTTGCTTTCGAACTATGTTTGTACTTTTACATTAATGAACTGAGCATTGCAACTTTTGATTTAATTCATCTTATCTATTATTTGCATCTTTATGCTTTATTTTTTCAAATATTTACTTCTTGCCCAAATTTTTGATATGCAAAGATTGGAGGGAGGATGACGAAAACATTATACCCATAACTGCTGTCAGCATGCTTTCAATCAAACTTTGTTGACGATGTAAGGCATTGTTTCAATCCCCAAACACTGGAGAAATAAGGAAGTTAATCCCTTTTCACCTCTTTTGAGCCTAGAAGTTTGAGTTTCTTTCTTTACAAAACCCGCAATCTTAACCTGGGGCATGGGTAGTTCTCCGTTTGTTAGACGATGGCTTGGATCTAGAAGGGGGGGGGTTGAATAGATCCCAATTGAAATCAGTCGGCGCTACCAATTAAAAATTGGTTTTCAAAATATTTGTTTTTAAATTTGCGGAAGCAGCCGTGGAAAAATTACGTCTAAGAACGAACTGTTATTAGAAGACCGGATATGCGTCTAGCCTTATGGATATGATAATGAGAAAAGTTTGATTCAACACACTAGTCACACTAGTCACACTATCAATTGATTTTATCACTTATTAGTAAAGTTAGCACCAATGATCTATAATGCCCACAATGTAGGAAAATGGACTAAGTAAACTTTGGTGTAGCCAATTTATCAAACACTTGGTGTGCAATACACCCCAAGTGTGGTTTGGCTTGAGTAAGATACTTTAATTTCCTTGTGCAATGTATTGTTGCACTAAAGTTCAAAACAGTACTAGGTACTTACTCAATTCAATCCAACTTATGATATAATTGCTTATACTAAAATCACTTAAATTTTAAGCCAAAATTGAAAGTGCTGAAAAGTAAAGGAGACAAAGATTTGTTGAGGCAGTTCCCCCGCCGTCCTCGCTTCGGGGTACGTCTTCCCTCAATTCTAATAATAGAATTGAGATCAATATATTAGATATCACCTGTAATGTAGAAATGTTTATACAAGAATTAATAAGTAAAATGTACAATCAAGCCCTCTTGAAGTTGATGATGCTATCGCTTTTTGCTCCTTGATTCGAGTCGAATCAAGTTCTCCGATTGTTGTGAGTAGACCTCCGATTCCAGCCACTTTGTTGAATCACCTTCCGTTCTTCAAACCCTCGACTTGGCTGATCTTACGCACGAACAAATCGAACCCGGAACACTCTTGAACTCTTCACTGATTTCCGCTACTAGATTGACGAAGACTCCGCTTCTCAATCACCTTCACTCAGCTGAAGTAGGTAGAGATGAACCGTGCAGAAAAACCTCCAAAATCTCCAAATCTTGGAAGGTAAAACCTTCAAGTTTTTATCCAAGAAAAACCTGCCTTTAAAAACACCCCGAACCGGATTTCCGATCACGGCTTCGGACCTTATCACCTTGAACAAAATCACAATCACCCCAAGAATTATTGTGTGTAATTGTTGTGTTATGGGTTGTAAAAGATGAAGATTGATGAACTTTGATGGCACCTCTTTCACTTTTCTTGATTTGTGGCAATTGACTCAAATTCACAATTGTTGTTGATAGAAATGAACAAAGTTACTATATATAGTAACCAACCAATCACCAAATTTAACAGCTTTTCAAATGTAGTGGAAATTCTTCAAAAAACAGCACAAACGCGCGAACGGTCGACCATAGCAGGTCTATGTGTCGACTCATAGCCTGCAAATTTGGACAGATGTGAAAGAGCAGAAGTGTGCGTCGACCATAGGTCGGAGTGCACTGACCCGTAAGAAAAAAAAATAGCTTCATGTGTCGACTCATAGCTTCCATGCGTCGACTCATAGCCTTCCTGCGCTGACCCGTGAGAAAAACAGAAACTTCATGCGTCGACTCATAGCTTCCATGCGTCGACTCATAGCCTTCCTGAAATTCTGCAAAAAATTTTATTCATTTAGTTTTTATGCATTTAGTCATAACCACATATCATTCGTATATATTGTATTAAGTAAAGCACTTTAGATGATATAGGAAGGATATGGTGGATGGAATATTCGCATTTGTCTTTGTAGAGGCAGAACCGATAATGTCGGTTCTTCCATGGTTGCAATTTGTCATCATCGAAACTCAAGATCGTATGTTGTATGACGGTTTGCCTTCACATACTCCCCCTTTTTGATGATGACAACCTGTGCGAAACTAATGAGATCCAAATGCAATATTACACCTATGGTAGCATAAGCTCCCCCTTTCTTTTTCAATCCTGTACTGGTGTGGTCTTCTTGGCTTTGATTTCTTCTCCCCCTTTGACAACATCAAAAAGGGAAGGAGAACAATTAAAAGTAAGGTGTTCAAATCAACAAACTGATTAACAAGTAATAACTAACCATAAACCAATATTCACACATAATATTGATAATGAAAAATAATAACACACTGAATACTAATAGTATAAATAAGCGAAATAAAATGCATTAAGAAACCCCTGTTATGGTCGACTCATACAGGCAGAAAATTCAGATTTTCACATTTATGCATAGATGAGCATACATTTGATGCATAAATAGAATGACATACCATAATAAGCAACCAAACATATATAATACATGAGAAATGCCATATATACACATTATTTGTCAGACAATACCAATTTTTGAGAATGAAATTTGTAGAGAGAGAGAGAGAGAGAGAGAGAGAGAGAGAGAGAGAGAAACAACATCACCTCTATACCAAGTTGCTTGAAGAATTATACAATTGTGCTTGCAATTATTTCAAATAGTTAGATGTTCAAAAGCAAAATTGTAACGAAAATAAGATGAAACATACAATTATGACACCTGATCCGAAATATCAAGAATGCCTAGTTCTCGACGGATATGAAAGAAAGGTTTCGTAGCTAGCGGCTTTGTGAAAATATCCGCTGGTTGATCTTTAGTGTTTACGTGTTCAAAAATAACATCACCTTTCTCTACATGATCCCTAAGAAAGTGATGGTGTATCTCGATATGTTTGGTGCGAGAATGTAACACAGGATTTTTGGTGATATTAATGGCACTAGTATTGTCACAAAAGATGGGAATATGTTCTAGTTTTAGGTTAAAGTCCAATAGTTGTTGCTTAAGCCATAGGACTTGAGCGCAACAGCTACCGGCGGCAACATATTCTGCTTTGGCGGTTGACAAAGCAACGGATACTTATTTCTTGCTATGCCAACTGACCAAGGAGTTTGAAAACAAGTGACATGTACCACTATTTCTTTTCCTATCCGATTTGCAACCGGAAAAATCGGAATCCGAGAATCCTACCAAAGAGCAATCATTACCTTTGGAATACCATAGTCCATACTTCGGAGTACCAGATAGGTATCGAAGTATTCGTTTGACAGCTTTTAGATGGGATTTCTTGGCACATGATTGGTATCTTGCACACATACACACGCTAAACATAATGTCGGGTCTAGAAGCAGTAAGATAGAGAAGTGAGCCAATCATACCTTTATACCTTTTTACCTCTACGTCTTTACCTTTTTCATCTTTATTCAAGTTTGTGCATGTAGGCATAAGTGTGTCTATGGCTTTGGAGTTTGCCATGTCAAATCTCTTGAGAAATTCCAAACAATACTTAGTTTGACTCACGAAAGTTCCTTCCTCAAGTTGTTTAATTTGCAATCCGAGAAAGTATGTGAGCTCCCCCATCATACTCATCTCGAACTCACCCTGCATAAGGTCAGAAAACTCTCTCACAAGATTCATGTTAGTAGACCCAAAAATGATATCATCCACATAAATTTGTACCAATATCAAGTGCTTTCCTTTACGCTTAATGAAGAGAGTGTGTCCACTTTGCCTCTCGAATACCCTTGATCAAGCAAGAATTTGCTCAGACGCTCATACCAAGCTCTAGGAGCTTGTTTGAGTCCATACAAGGCTCTTTTTAGTTTGTAAACATGATCAGGATATTCGTGCGACTCAAAACCCGGAGGTTGAGCAACATACACTTCTTCATTAATGAAACTATTTAGGAACGCACTCTTAACATCCATTTGGAATAGATTAAAGTCTTTCGCACATGCGAAGGTAAGCAAAAGGCGTATAGCCTCGAGTCGGGCAACCGGCGCATAAGTTTCCTCATAGTCGGCGCCTTCCTCTTAGTTATACCTTTGCGCGACTAAATGCGCCTTGTTACGGGTTATTACTCCATTTTTTCCAACTTATTCCTAAACACCCATCGGGTGCTGATTACTCGATGTCCTCGCGGAGGAGGGACAAGGTCCCATACCTCATTTCTCGTGAACTGATTAAGTTCATCTTGCATTGACAAAAACCAGTTTTCATCGAGTAGGGCTTCTTTAGGGTTTTTAGGTTCCATTTGTGAAACGAAAGCGAAGTGATAACAAAAATTACTTATCTTAGATCGGGGTGTAACACCTTTGGATATGTCTCCGAGAATGTTGTCAATTGGATGGTCTTTTGAAGACTTCCAAGCTTGAGGGAGATCATCTTTTGGAGGCGGATGACCTTTCTCGGTTTCTTCATGGTGGACATCTTTTTCCTTCTCAATTTTAGCTTGGTCAGGATGATCAATTCCTGGCTCGGCATCTTTGAGTATGTCTTTTATAGAGGTACATACGCCATGAAAAACACTACCTTTTTCGACATTTCTCGGATAAGATTCATCAAATGTTACATAAACCGATTCTTCGACAGTAAGTAATCTTTTGTTGTAGATTTTATAGGCTTTACTCGACTGAGAGTATCCAAGGAAAATACCTTCGTTAGCCTTAGAGTCAAATTTACCCAAATTTTCCTTTCCATTATTTAAGACAAAACATTTGCAACCGAAAACATGTAGGTGAGACACGTTTGGCTTGCGCCCTTTTAAAAGTTCGTAAGGTGTTTTGTTTAGAATGGGGCGGATGAGCACCCTATTCAAAACATAACAAGCCGTAATTATGGCGTCGGCCCAAAAATATTTCGGTAGTCCACTTTCATTGATCATTGTTCTTCCCAACTCTTCTAAAATGCGATTTTTGCGCTCCACCACCCCATTTTGTTAAGGAGTCCGTGGAGCGGAGAAGTTATGATCAATACCGTAATTACCGCAATATTCTTCAAACAAATGGTTTTCAAACTCACCTCCATGGTCACTTCTAATTGACACAATGTTTGTGCTTAATTTATTTTGGGAAAGTTTGGCAAATCTCTCAAAGGCGGCGAATGTATCGCTCTTGCTAGCCAAAAAGATAGTCCATCAAAATCTAGAGAAGTCATCCACTATTACAAACCCATAATAGTTTCCACCTAGGCTTTTAATTCTAGATGGCCCAAATAAATCCATATGGAGAAGTTCGAGAGGTATCGTAGTTGAGACAATATTTTTGGATTTAAAAGAGATCCTCGTTTGCTTTCCCATTTGGCAAGCATCACAAAGGTGATCCTTGGTAAACTTTATTTTGGGGAGACCTAAGACTAGATCTTTTGAAACTACTTTATTTAGCAAGTCAAAGTTAACATGTGCTAAACGCCTATGCCATAACCATGAGTCTTCACTCATTGTCATGAGACATTTGTCACTTGTTAACGATACCTCATTCAAGTCTAGCATATAGACGTTGTTCACTCTTAGGCCATTAAACATATTCTTCTTGTCATTATTATGCACAATTTTGCAACACTCTTTTAAAAACGATAAATTGTATCCTTTTTCGCATAATTGGCTAATGCTAAGTAGATTATGTTTGAGACCCTCGACAAGCAACACATCGGAAATAGTAGTGGAAGAAGGGTTACCTACACTACCTTTACCAAGTATTGCTCCACGATTATTATCACCATAGGTTACATACCATATCTTCTTTGCCACGAAGTCGATGAAGAGGGATATGTCTCCAGACATGTGTCTTGAGCATCCACTATCGAGAACCCATCTTCTCTCGGTGGTCTCGACATATTGTACCTGTTTTTTCTTTTTCTTTTGGTGAGCGGAAAGACACACTTTCACGGATTCTTCTTCATCACTTGAGCTTTCATCTTCGGAGGAGTCATTATCGCTTTCCCAAGCTATATATGCTCTTCTCGGCTTTGAAGACTTCTTATGTGATTTATTTGATTCCTTTTCTTTGCCCTTTTTGTTCAAAGGATAATCTGGTTTATAATGACCGGTATTTCCACATGTGTAGCACGATCCTCTTGTTTGATTCCTCTTTATGTCATCATTCCTAGAGTGCCTAGATTGCTTTCGGAAGTTGACAAGGTTCTTCTCAGAGTGTTGAATGTCGTTCTTTCTCACGTAGTGATTGTAGCGCTTTACGAACAGCCTCATGTCCTCACTCTTGTCATCTTCTTCATCGTCACTCAATGAATAATCATTGTGCTCCTTAGATTGAGACTTCGAGGAGGAAGTATTGAGAGCAATGGATTTCTTCTCAACAGTCTTTGTTTTGTCCTTCTTTTCTTTCTTTTCATGTTGGTCGAGGCTTAAGAGCACTTGTTCGTGCTCTTGTAGCTTTCCGAATAATGTTATTAAGTCCAAAATTGTGAGGTCATTTGCCTCTTTGATGGCGGTCACTTTCGGCTGCCATTCCCTGTTAAGACATCTCAGAATTTTGTTAGTAGCAACATCATTGGCCACTGGCCTACCAAGCGAATACAATCTATTGATAAGATGAGTAAATCTCTTTTGCATGTCCGCAATGGTTTCCCCTTTCTCCATGTAAAAGAGATCAAACTCTTGTGTTAGTGTGTTGATTCTAGCAAGCTTCATATCATTTGTCCCCTCATGGGTGACTTGAAGTGAGTCCCACATAGCCTTTGCCGTAAGACAATGGGAAACCCGATAATATTCATCAACTCCTAACGAGGAGATCAAAATATTCTTGGCTTTCCAATCATAGTTGTATTTCATCTCATCATCATCCGTCCACTGTGCTTCGGGCTTAGGCACAATCTCATTATTTTCATTGGTCATGGTTATTTCCATTGGACCATTGATAATAACATTCCATACTTTTCTATCTATGGAATTTATGTGCACCCGCATACAGTCCTTCCAATAACTATAATTTTATCCATCAAAAATAGGAGCTCTATTATAAGCCCCTTTAGGTTCGTTTGCCATTTTCTATCAAAGTTATAATCGAAGCACGAAGTGAACCAGTGCTCCTGATACCACTTGTTAGACGATGGATTGGATCTAGAAGGGGGTTGAATAGATCCCAATTAAAATCAGTCGGCGCTACCAATTAAAAATTGGTTTTTAAAATATTTGTTTTTAAATTTGCGGAAGCAGCCGTGGAAAAATTACGTCTAAGAACGAACTGTTATTAGAAGACCGGATATGCGTCTAGCCTTATGGATATGATAATGAGCAAAGTTTGATTCAACATACTAGTCACACTATCAGTTGATTTTATAACTTATTAGTAAAGCTAGCACCAATGATCTAAAATGCCCACAATGTAGGCAAATGGACTAAGTAAACTTTGGTGTAGCCAATTTATCAAACACTTGGTGTGCAATACACTCCAAGCGTGGTTTGGCTTGAGTAAGATACTTTAATTTCCTTGTGCAATGTATTGTTGCACTAAAGTTTAAAACAATACTAGGTACTTACTCAATTCAATCTAACTTATGATATAATTGCTTATACTAAAATCACTTAAATTTTAAGCCAAAATTGAAAGTGCTGAAAAGTAAAGGAGACAAAGATTTGTTGAGGCAATTCCCCCGCCGTCCTCGCTTCGGGGTACGTCTGCCCTTAATTCTAATAATAGAATTGAGATCAATATATTAGATATCACCTGTAATGTAGAAATGTTTATACAAGAATTGATAAGTAAAATGTACAATCAAGCCCTCTTGAAGTTGATGATGCTATCGCTTCTTGCTCCTTGATTCGAGTCGAATCAAGTTCTCCGATTGTTGTGAGTAGACCTCCGATTCTAGCCGCTTTGTTGAATCACCTTTCGTTCTTCAAACCCTCGGCTCGGCTGATCTTACGCACGAACAAATCGAACCCAGAACACTCTTGAACTCTTCACTGATTTCCGCTACTAGATTGACGAAGACTACCGCTTCTCAATCACCTTCACTCAGCTGAAGTAGGTAGAGATGAACCGTGCAGAAAAACCTCCAAAATCTCTAAATCTTGGAAGGTAAAACCTTCAAGGTTTTATCCAAGAAAAACCTGCCTTCAAAAACACCCTGAACCGGATTTCCGATTACGGCTTCGGACCTTATCACCTTGAACAAAATCACAATCACCCCAAGAATTATTGTGTGTAATTGTTGTGTTGTGGGTTGTAAAAGATGAAGATTGATGAACTTTGATGGCACCTCTTTCACTTTTCTTGATTTGTGACAATTGACTCAAATTCACAATTGTTGTTGATAGAAATGAACAAAGTTACTATATATAGTAACCAACCAATCACCAAACTTAACAGCTTTTCAAATGTAGTGGAAAGTCTTCAAAAAACAGCACAAACGCACAAATGGTTGACCATAGCAGGTCTATGCGTCGACTCATAGCCTGCAGATTTGGACAGATGTGAAAGAGCAGAAGTGTGCGTCGACCATAGGTCGGTGTGCGTTGACCCGTGAGAAAAACAACAGCTTCATGCGTCGACTCATAGCTTCCATGCTTCGACTCATAGCCTTCTTGCGCTGACCCGTGAGAAAAATAGAAACTTCATACGTCGACTCATGGCTTCCATGCGTCGACTCATAGCCTTCCTGAAATTCTTCAAAAATTGTTATTCATTTGGTTTTTATGCATTTAGTCATAACCACATATCATTCGTATATATTGTATTAAGTAAAGCACTTTAAATGATATAGGAAGGATATGGTGGATGGAATACTCGCATTTGTCTTTGTAGAGGCAGAACCAATAATGTCGATTCTTCTATGGTTGCAATTTGTCATCATCGAAACTCAAGATTGTATCTTGTATGAAGGTTTGCCTTCACACCGTTAACTTGGTTTATGCTTTTTACAATACACCTTTCATATAAAGGTTACATTCACAATTTTCCTTCGTACACAACAAATAAGTGTCGAAGATGTTTTTCAATGTCAAAACGCCGACGATGGTTCACCGTGATCATTAAAGCTAGGCAGTTCGTTTCTTAATATATATATATATATATATATATATATATATATATATATATATATATATATATATATATATATATATATATATATATATATATATATATATATATATATATATATATATATATATATATATATATATATATATATATATATATATATATATATCAAAAGAAAAGCTGCTGAGTCGAAACCTATGAAGGAGACTTAGGCAAAATTGGGGCATCCCGCTGACTGTAATCTTTAAAAGAAACAGCTCAGGCAAAATTTAGGGATAATAGAAAGAGGAGATCTTTAAATCATCACCACGAAAAATCCTCAATGTCAAAAGAACCATATGTTGTAAAGAAGCAGTGGCTGCCTTTCCATAGGTCCTTGACTTCTGAACCATCATTATTATCAGTGCAATTCCTAACCTATAGGAACCTAAATGCATAATATGAGTTAACTGAGGGTAGGACTAAAGTTCATCACGTAGATTGGGTGCGTACAAATATATTTTGAGCCTCTATCCTTTGTTTCTTAAACCGTGAACTAGACCACGTTACAACCCTTAAAAGACCTAATTGAAACAAGGTTACTTTGAAAGCATACAATAGTAAGGTTGCATAACCTGACTCCTAAAGATCTTGGCGAATCATTTATTTTGGCAAATACACTTTTATTTTAAACTTTGAGTGTCTTGAACCACTGTGTTCTGACCAACGTCTCATTTATTTTTTTATCTTTCGAAAAATTTTGATTTCAAAAGTTGCATGAACTTTGCATTACCGTGTTTGTATGAATATTTTGTTTGCAAACTGGCTCTCCTCTAAGGAATTTTCAAACAGTTGAGAAACTTGGTCAAGTGATCATATCAAGGGCAAGTTCCTTCTACATCCTACCTAAGATTGGATTCAAGATTTGTTCAAGGCAAAGTCGTTCTCAGATTTGGTTTATCTAGGAGATTTTTGAGATTCAGACTAGGGCAAGCTTCCGAGGGTACAGTAAAACAGTTGGTTTCACGAATCAGACAAGCTGAAGCAATCACCAGTAGTCTACAGTCAGTTTAATCTGGGGAAGTTTACTTGAAGAATCTCCAAGCAGCTCTCGATCCTTCCTACAAGGACTATCAACCTGATTACAATTTAGCAAGTGGCAGCGATCTCCGTGTTGAGGAATCAGTTTTCCAGTCTTGTCATCTTACCAGAAGAGTCGAGCCTTGTCGTCGGCATCTGCATTTTCATTGGGCCATATCTCATAACATAATTCATATACAATATTCTTATACATACACATAGCATGAGTGTTTCATCCTTATTTGCATTTCTCCCAAGATCGTGTTTTACCCACGTCTTACTTTGTGGTCAAAGTCCAATTTACTTGGCACCTACCAAACGTTTGTATGTCATGTCTATCTGACGTTCTTCCGGATATGACATTTCTTATCTGATGTTTTCCCAGATCTATCTCTTTCTGATGTTTTCCCAGACTGAGTTTTTGTTCTGACATTCTTCCATAACCCCTTTGTTGCTTGTCGGATGTTCTTCCAGATATGTCTTCAACTTGTCCCGTACATTTATGGCTTTCCTAAATGTTTCGAGTTTATCTTCAGAAACTTGCCTTCATCTCATGCTCCTATAGATGTTGTTCTTTTGTTTCTGGATGCAGCCCAGAGTTTATTCGAAGTTCTTCCGAATACCTCTGGTATGTTTTTGAGTTTATTCGATGTTCTTCCGAATGTCCCTGAAATGTGTTTTCTTTGTCCCCGAGTTTATTCGAAGTTCTTCCGAATACCTCTGGTATGTTTTAGAGTTCATTCGATGTTCTTCCGAATGTCCATGAAATGTGTTTTCTTTGTCCCCGAGTTTATTCGAAGTTATTTCGAATACCTCTGGTGTGCTTCAAAGTTCATTCGATGTTCTTCCGAATGTCCGTGAAATGTGTTTCTTTGTCCCCAAGTTTATTCAATGTTTTTCTGAATATCCCTGGTTTGTTTCAGAGTTCATTCGATGTTCTTCTGGATGTTTCTGATGTTTGTTTCTCCTTGTCTATTTTTCGATGATTCCTGAAGATCCCGCTCGATCTCTTCGTTTAAAGGAATGTGCCGAAAATTCCAGCACTTTGTCGTTTACCTGATCCTGCCGCCGTGTGGATCCTGTATTCATTTCATCCTAAAGTGACAATTAGTCATGCATGTACCGGTTGATTCATCATTCTAGAATTCCCCATTGTCGTGTTGTTCCACTAGTGCGTCGTATTCCCCAGTGCATTACTCGTCGCGTTGATCCCATGTGTCGTCTACATTCTTGCATTTATCATTCTCATCATACGCATCATATTAAAGTAATGGCATTGTCGGCATTATAGTTCGTCTCGTTTTGGCCGTAGCATTGCATATCACCGCATACGAGGGCAAAATTTTCGGTTATCTGTATTTAAATCCCTCCATCGTGATTCCTCGGGTCTCCGTCGCTCAAATCATCTGGTGAATCTATTTAAATAGGGGCAACTGTAACACCTCAAAATTTACCCTCAGATTTAATCGATTCATGTCGCACGACATCTCATTTTTTGCATCAACTAACTACTAACGGGTTACGTAGTTTGTTTGCTTTGCAGGAATCACGTCTGGTACACTTTAACTGTGGAGGGGCGAAATGGTCATTTATCCGTTGTTTCCTGCTGGTTTAGGAAGCAGAATCATTGTCAGGAATCCATTGAGTAATTGGGATCTCCGTTTCCGAGTTCTTTATTTTATTTGAGAATGAACAAAAATTCACGGTAATTTTGGCATTAGGATTTTTTGAGATACGGTAATTAATTCAACGGGCCGGAATTTTGTCGTCAGTGGGTTTCCAAGACATTTATGTTGTCATATGGGTTTAATGAGGTTGAGATATCAATTTGATACGACTCAAGTCGATGCAAGAATCCCTTCAGCGGAATTTAGTTTTAACAGACGTTTATTTTCTGTTTCTTCTGCTATCTGCCAGTCAATTCTTAAAGTAGTGGAAATTTCTATTCATGTTCGGGTTTATGATTTCTGTTTAATTATGATGTTGGGCCGAATAAGTTTAGGATATTGGATTTAATTAGCAGACACCAAGTGAATTTTTAGCGCGGAATAAAGTTCTGTTTTTGCTACTAATTGGATTTCTCTGGTTTCGTTTTGTCTTACATTATTCAAAGCCGTTACCAATTTTATCATCAGGCATGATTTAATTTGGGAATATATTGGAAAAATTGAAGTTCATATCAGTTATGTGGAACGGTACGTGTTGGAATGAACAGGTTGATTCGACTGACTTTTGGGATTTATTCATATTGAATTTGCATGGTGAAATTAAGCTTATTGTTCAAGTTTCATCGGATTAATTTCTAATCGTTGGAATTTATTCGATGATATTTGGCCAATTGGAGTTAATCGGAAAATTTGAGGTGTTTGCAACAAAATTAAATCACGGAAAAGGAATCGGAAAGTGATTTGAATGGAAAATATATTGAATTTTATTTCATAATATTTTTTATTTACAATTACAAAAAGGATTTAAAATTAAATTTTATAAAATCCTAATTTTCTAAAGCTCTTCATGCTCAATTTCCCAGTTAATTCTTCACGTCCGATTCTTCATGCCCAGCTCGACTTTCTTTCGTACCTACACGACAAAACAGACAAAGAACAGAAAAAAAAACAGAGGTTAATGGTAAGAAACTATTTGACACCCTTAGAGTATTTTCATCATCGGGTGTCGGGAGGGCAACGACAAATACCGAAGCCGACTCCCAAATCGATTTCGACCTCGGTACCGATAGGCAACACCTGTTCTTTTTATTAGGGACAACCGAGAAGAAGAGAAAAAGAAGTTTTAGCCGAAAGTGATTTTTATGCCGAAAAAGAGATTATTTGAGCCAAACAGGTCACTATTGGAATCAAACCTAATTCTATCAAGTAAATTAATCGGATATCCAAATCAAATCCGAACCCGGATTCACGACAACAAAATCAAGAGTAAATAATCCATTCCATCAAGTAAATAATAGAGGATCAAAATATCACAGAAATCCATATCCAATATCCGTAAATCCAAACTGAATCCGAAAATGGACTCATGTGAGGAAATTTGGATAATATCAAATCTGTATCCAATCTGTGAAGAAAATCCAAATCAGTATCAGTAACAAATCTAGATTAACTGCAGCAAACAAATCACAAATCAATATGAGATAAAAATCCAAATTTGTTGAAACAAATCCAACCTCAAAGTGAAAAATAACGTAAAGCTCAACAAGTCCAAGCCCATAGATAAGAGGAGCAAGATATAAAACGAGTTGGAAACAGTGACAAGAAGAGGAGACGACAGAAAAACCTAATTCCAAAACAGTGACAAAAACCACAAAACGGCACATAACCATAATCGTCGAAAGAGGAAAGGACTCACCAGTAACGAAAATCACAAAAGCAGAACGAAGATCATCACCAACGACGGATAACAATCCACGGCCAAGACTGAGATCATCACCAATGGCGGATAACAATCCACGGCTAAGACCGAAATCGCCCCACCGTCATTGTTCATTCACTGCGAACGAACAACCACCAAACAACCGCAAGCCTCAGCTCTAAACCCTCATCGGCTAAAAGCATCACCAAACACCAGCTGTAACATCACCGGAAAAGAAATCGCGGCCAAATCAAACCCAACTGTGAATCGCAATCGTTTTCATCCGTAAGGATCACACACAAATAACATATTTGCGTCATTGCTTTTTTTCTTTTTCAGGAGACGAAGAAGAACGAGAAAGAGAGATACGAAGAAGACGGAGAGGCAATACCCCCTCTTGATGGCTGCCGCTGATCTGTTTTGGAGTTTAGCGTTAAACCCCAAAACTCCAATCCCTTCCCTTTTGTGCTTATGGACCGGGTTGGGTCCGGGAGTGGTGACCCGACCCAACTTTTCTTGTTTTTATTGTATTATTTTATTTTATTTTTTGTTTATATTGTTTTTTAGTTAATTTAATAAAAAATGAAAATGTAAATATAATTTTGTCTTAATATTCTTCCTTAATACTAAAAAATAAATAAATAACCTTTTTTTCTCTATTATTTAGTTTGAAATATTCTTTTTCTTAAAATTAACTTAACCTTTTTCAAAAAATTAGTAATAATAAGAGTTTATTGTTTTATTAGGGTTTAAATTCTTTTTTTTTTCATAACAAAGGCAAAATTGATAATTAACGTTTTCTTTTAAAAAATTTTTTAAACCAAAGATATTTTCTCTAATTAAAAAACATCCTTTTTTTTGTAAAAAATCACAAAAAACTTTTATAAGAAAATTGCTAACCACTTTCTCATTTATTTTCTAACATTTCCATTCCAATTTTCTCAATATTATCCTATTTGTTTTTCTGTCTACCTTTTGCTATGTTACTCTCTAATGATTTGTCTTTGTTTTTTTCCAGGAATATAATTAATCTAATGACATTATTTGTATTTTATTTTTGCACATGGTTGCATTTTATTTTACAAACATTATTTGCACTTTATTTATTTATTTCGCGCTACTCATCAATTTACCGTAATCTCACCTTCCGAAGGATTAGGTCTAGCAATTTGACCACCAAGTCAATAACCATAACCTTTGAAGTTTTCAAACTCTGACACTTTTAGGCATCCCGCCGAGGAAAATTTTACCCTTTACCCTAGCTTTAGGTCAAAGAGTCGCCGCACTCTGTTTTAGGGTTTCCCGTCGTGGAATCCCTAATTTAACCCTAATTTCAACTTACAATTTCAACGTAGAGATTGGAGTCTCCACACTCCACGTAAGTGTATCCTTAAGAAACGTTTATTCCCCATTTAAACCTTGACCATAGTCAAGAAGTTTTTAACCTCCCTTTCAAGGGGAACTACAATTACTCTGATTCCACTCCCGTCAGGATATGTAGGCACAAGATGCGAATCTTGCCGAGTAAACTTAGGGCTAACCCTTAGGTCTTTTCTTTAACTTTTAACCCTTTTGTATATACCCTAAAATAATAATGAAGCAAAATAGTAAGATGAACAAAAGGTTCCTGTAGAGTACTACAGAAGTTTAGGATGCTAGTACCTTCCCTAAGCTTAACCAACCCCTTACCTAGATCTCTCCCCGTATTGTGTTTACATGCAAAATTAGGTTTTTCATCTTTTGACCTTTTCCTTCGGATAAATCAAAGAGTGGTTGTGAACTAAGTTATGATTCAAATTCATTAATAATTTGATATCCTATTTTCACCGCAACAATGACTTTGACTCATCTGATGTTCTTGTGGTTTCAAGTGGCGACTCGAGAAAATAACGGATTATGGATTAAAATTTCACTTGGCACATGACTCCAAACAGAGAAGCTATGTGATCAAGATGATGGATCCGTGTTGCTAGGAAACAACAAATCTTGCAAAATTGCAGGTATTGGATCTGTGAGATTCAAGCTCCATGATGAGTCAATAAGGTTATTGACTGAAGTCAGGTATGTACCTGACTTGAAGAGAAATTTGATTTCTCTTGGTGTATTCGACAAAATGAGACATGTTTTTCAAGGAGAGAAAAGTATCTTAAGAGTCATGAAGGGGTCGAAGGAAGTCTTGAGAGGCGCGAAGAAACAAAGCTTGTATATCCTTGAGGCTAAGGTTGTAAGTGGTTCGACAAATATTGCATCCATGAAACCTGTGTCGAAGACAGAATTATGGCACATGAGATTGGTCCATGTCAGCGAAAGAGGCTTGGTCGAATTGGGGAAGCAGAACCTGCTAGGAGGTGACAAAGTCGAAAAATTGGAGTTCTGTGAATCTTGTGTATTTGGTAAATCCTGTAGGTAGAAGTTTAACAAAGGCAAGCAAAGAACGCATGGATCCCTGGATTACATTCATGCTGATCTTTGGGGGCCTGCAAGGAATCCTTCACACTCAGGTGCAACGTACTTTCTATCCATCGTTGATGACTATTCCAGAAAGCTATGGGTATTCATTCAGAAGGCGAAGGATGAAACTTTTGAGAATTTCAAAAGTTGGAAGATTCTGGTCAAAACTCAAACTGGCAGAAAGGTCAAGAGGTTGAGAACCGACAATGGCCTTGAATTCTACAATGAAGCATTCGACAATTACTGTGTTGAGTCTGGGATTGCAAGGCATAATACTATAGCAGGTACTCCTTAATAAAATGGTTTAGCTGAGAGATTCAATCGAACAAGCCTTAAAAGGGTTAGATGCATGTTGGTTAGTGCTGGATTGAAGAAGGTGTTTTGGACGGAAGCTGTTTCGACAGTAGCTTACCTGATAAATATATTTCCCTCGACTACCTTAGGAATAAAGACACCTGAAGAAGTTTGGTCGGAACATCCACCTAATCTCGAAAGACTGAGAATATTTGGCTATGTGGCCTATGCTCATATTAGGCAAGACAAGGTCGAACCTAGAGCTCTGTGTTGCGGTGAGAATAGGATATCAATTTATTGATTAATTTGAATCACAAATCTTTAATTCACAACCGGTCTTTGATTTATTCGAAGGAAAGGTTAAAGAAAGGAAAAACCTATTTTTGCATCGTAAACACAATGCGGGAAGAGATCTAGGGTTCGGGGGTTGGTTAAGCTTAGGGAAGGCATTAACATCCTAAACTTCTGTAGTACCCTATAGGAACCTCTTGTTTTAAATGCTGCTATTGCTATAGTTATCTGCTTAAGGGTTATGCTGAGGGTTAAAGCTAAAGAGAAAGACCTAAGGGTTAGTCTTAAGTTTACTCACCAAGACTCGCATCTTGTGCCTACGTATCTGAGGTAGGGGATGGAATCTGAGTAATCATAGTTCCCCTTGAAAGGGAGGAAGAGAAACTTTTTGACGGTGGTCAAGGTTTCAAGGGGATGTAAACTTCCATAAGGAAGCGCTTACGTGGAGTTCGGAGACTCATATCTCTATGTTGTAAAGTTGAATTGAAAAGAGTAAGATAGGTATTCTACGGCGGGAACCCCAATATGGAGTACGTCGACTCCTTATCCTAATGCTAGGGTAAAGGGTAAAATTGTCCACGGCAGAACGCCTAAAAATATGAGTACGACGACTCGGAGTCTCTAGGTTTGAAAGGTGAAAGGCGTAAGGGTTAAGGACTATTGACGCGGTGGTCAAATGGCTAGACCTATCCTTCGGAGGAGAATTACGGTAAAGAATGCAATGAAAAATGATAATTGGTGACGGTATCAGAATAATATGCAAACGAATAATGAGGGAATGAGAAGCAACCGTATCGTTAAATAATTTACAACCATAAAAATAAATGCGATAAAAATAAAATGTTAGTAAACAAGGACAAATATGAAATAATGTAAGGAACGACATAAAAATTAGACAAAATTAAACGGGGAGAGATTGGGTTAAATTACAAAATATATATTAAAAAGAAGGCGTTAGAAAATTTAAAATTTAGAAAGGTTAAAGTTTTTGGAATAAAGGTTTTAGAATTTTTAAAAAGGAATTTTCGTTAGGATCTTTAATTAGAAAAAAAGAAGAAGTTAATTGTTAAATTAAAAAACTAGATCCTTATTTTCTTTATTTTGAGAAGGTTAATTTTAATAATTAGACTTTTATATTTTGAAAAAGATTCAATAATTAATCCTGAAGAAATTATACTTGTTTTAAGAATCTTTTTTTTATTATAACAGAAAAATAATTAAGTTCTAAATTATGAAAAATATCAAGTTTTAAATTGGAAAGAAAAAAAAAGTTAAGTTAAAAAAAGGGTTTTAATTATTGTTGTTTTACATTTTATTAAAAACAAATATTAAATAAAGCAAAATCAAAATAAAAGATAAAAATAAATGAAAAAGATCAAAGCGGGTCAGGCTGGCCACCAAACCTAGATCCGACCCGGTCTGCCCACGTATAACAAGGAGGGAGGGTCACAAAATTAGGGTTTTAAACCGTAATTCGTTTGGCTGCGGCGGTGCCCTCTTTGGGGCTGTCTTGCTGAGTTTTTCTTTCGTTCTCTCTTCTCTCATGTCTTGCATGTCCTTCTTCTTCCTTTCCCCGACCATGAATATCAGCTTCTTCATCTATTTTCTTGAAAAAAACAAATGAAAGCAACAAAAAAAACAACTAGCACGGTGGCTATGGCTTACGGTTTCCGTGGATCTGTGATGGTTGATTTACGGTTGGCTTTTTCGGCCGACGTGGATTTGATGGTTCGTGGATAATGTGACGGTGAGAAAATACTTAGAAGGGGGGTTGAATAAGTATGAAGATAAAACTTAGAATTAAAAACTCAAGGATTTTTATCCTGGTTCGTTGAACTCAACTACTCCAGTCCACCCTATCTAGAGTGATTTGCCTTTCTCAAACAAGGACTTAATCCACTATTTAATCAACTGATTACAATAGTAAGCACTAAGAACAACTGTTCAAAGTCTTCTCAAGAACTACTGATCCTAACTGGATCTTCTTAATGTTCTCTTACAATCAAATGTAATAATAAATACAAGTGTTAAAATGCTTCTAATAAAGCTTTATCACAACTGTGATTTTTCACTTAAAATAAAGAACAATGAAATAATTCTAGCAAGAATGTATGAATTGTATGAGAGCTTTGTAATAAATTATTTTCAAGTGTTTTCGTCAACTGAAGAAGATGAGTGGAGACTTGCTTTTATAGGCACAGTGATCCAGGAGCTTTTCACGTTGAGAATAGTGTACCAAAAGGTCTGAGCCTTTTTGTCTTCACATCATGTGACCTTTTCTAGAAGAAGAATGCATAGAGAAATCCTTTTTGTCTGTGTTCTTGTGTCTAGCATAAATAAGGAAAGAGTCGTTTGGTTATTCCAACGGACATAATCTTTGAAATCTTCTTCAACAATTTTCATCAAGATTCATCAGAGTCTAAATTGATCAGAGCCTTCTGATGTTCATCAGAGTTTGCTGAATCAGAATCTTTGCAGCAAGTGTGTTTTCAGCGTGTATAAGTTCAGAGCAGAGTTTTGAATCAGATCCTCAGCACTGGCAGCGTTAGTACTATCAGAGTCTTCTGAAGTAACTGTGCTTGAAAACTCTTCATACAAAATACTTCATTGCTTCAGATGCTTCTGACTTCTGCTTCAGATTCTTCTGTAGCTTCTGCTTCAGATTCTTCTGGAGGCAGCGCTCAGAATCTCCTGGAGACAGCGTTCAGAATCTTCTAAGAGATGCTTCTGACGCTTCAGAGCCTTGCATATTTCTTATGTTCAGATCTAATTTGCTTCTGGAGTGATATTTACTTTAACATCTGCAGCAAACACTCTCAAGCAAGTTTTAGAGTATATAATTCTTAAATACAAAATTTCATAATAGTTATCATCAAAACATAGAGATATTATTAAAAACCAATATGTGTTCTAACAATCTCCCCCTTTTTTATGATGACAAAAACATCAGAAATTTTGTTCAATAGTAAAGAAAATAATTATAACTCCCCCTGAGATGATGAATCTCTCCCTGAATTGAATACTAAGAAGGAATAGAAATTTCCCTTTGTGCATGAGTATTCTTTTCAGAATCAGAGCCTGAATGTTCTAAACATTCAATCTTGCTTGTTTCAGAGTCAGAGTCTGATAAGTTAAATATGATCTGGGAGTCTTAGAGTTTCTTTTAAATAATGTGTCGGATTTATCAAATGTTCTGAAACACTAAGACTTTATGTTAGTTAGAATTGACATGTCTGAAGTTTCATTTAGGTAGAGTTTATTTGACTAGTCAGATCCATTTTCTCTCCCTTTTTTGTCATAATCAAAGAGTAAAAAAAAACTTTAAAGGACAAATAAAAGGAAATACAGAAAAGATAAATCATGTGGAGAAAAACACTTAGTCATTCATTCATATAGATCAAAAAGATACAAAACATCAGATAAAATTCAAATACATGTGCAAACATCAGATTAAAAAAATAAACTAAGTTTGTTTGGACAAAATCGTCTTCAACAGGTCAGTGATCTCAGATGAGGACTGTTCTTGCTTTGACATCCACTTATCCATGGTTTCATTCTTCTGATCTTGTTTGGACATCCATTGATCCATGTCTTCAGACTTCTTATCTTGCTTGGCCATCCATGACTTAATCTCAGACTGGCCAGCTTCCAGAACTGCAATCTTATCTTCAAGATCTGGATACTCTTTCTTGATCTCAGATGAAGAAGGTGGGGCAGATTCTGAAGCAGGAACATAATCAATTTCCATAGGAGATGCAGAGTCAAGAGCAGCAGATCCAGAGGGATGTTCTACAAGAGTCATAGCCAGAGGGTGTTCTTCATATGCAGACTCAGCAGTCACTTCTGTATCACATACTACAGAGGATGAAGGAACATCTTCAAGAAGCAATGGTTCAGATCTTTTAACAGTCCAGATTAAGCTTCTAGTAGCCTCAGCAAATCTGAGCTTCGTATCATCAGAACATACATTCTTCAGATTTGATGCTACAGTATTGAATCTGTTGATGAAGCTATTCCAAATAGCATCAGATTCATTTGCATCCATTGTGGATAAGCACTTCCTCTGTACAGAGCCTAAATGCATCTCTATTTCTTTCATAAAACTTGTAAATAAATGATCAACATTCAGCCTAGGTTTTGGTTTTAGAAGGGTTTCCAATGTGAGTGGCTTGGGTTGAGGTGAAGGTGGAATGGTGAATTATGGAATGATGATCAGAGGGCGAGGGTAGAAGGGTATGGATGGAGAATCAGATGAAATGACAGTTTTGGATCTGATTAAAGCATTCAGCAAAGATGGTTTTGCATTTGATGCATAGGAAACAACATCAAATATGGTAGAAGTGTAAGGAATGAACGCAGATTTATCAGATAAAAGAGATTCTGATGAAATCATTTTTGGCATTTCTTTTATATAGGTTTGAAGAACAGATGGTAGAATGATGGAAAGCTTAGGTTTAAAAGGGGTGATAGAGTCAGATGGTTCAATTCTGTCATAGAAAATTTTAAACTTAAAAACATAAAAAAGTGGATCAGAGGGGAATGGTTTAAAAGAAGCAAGGGATACAAATTCAGATCTCCTTGGCTTAGGTTTTGGAATGGCTATTTGAATGAGAGAGTCTGATGAAACAGGGGGTTTTGGTTGATTAGATTCAAAAATTCTGAGAGAAGGAGGTGAAAGAATATCTGGGTGGATATCAGATTGAGTTGAGTTTGAGGATGTGGTTGGGGTACAGGACGTAGAGGACACTTCAAAAACAGTTTTGAGAGGTGTAACGTTTAAAACCTTTGTCTCAGGTATATTTGTTTCAGGAGGGTTGGTTGGTTTTGATTGATTCTCAGAGGGTTTTGATGAAGGTTCTGATGCAGGTGGTTCAGATATAGGTGGTTCAGAAATAACTTGTTCAGATGCAATAGGATCAGATGCAACTGGATCAGATGTGTCTGATTGTTTTTCTGGTTGTTATTGTGGAGCAGATTGTTCTGTTGGTTTTGTTATAGGTGTGAGAATTTTGTTTGCTGGTGTTGTTGTTTTTGTTGTTGGTTCTGATGGTGGAGTAACATAAGTTTTTAGTGGAGTAGTGGAAAGAGGATCAGATGATTTTTGTGGGGAAGGAATTTTTGATGGTTCAAATTTTTGGGATGGAGCAGGAATATATTGTTTTTGAGTAGGAGGGGGTTTTGGAATAGAACTAAATAGGGAACGTCTCCAGATGCTTTTCTCTTGATCAGCTTTTGTGGCTTGTCAGCAACTTTTGGCTTCTTCTAAGCAGCAGTTTCTTTTGCTTCTGACTGACTTCTTTTCTTCATATTCTCATTGTATACATCTGACATTAGTTCTCTAGCTCTTTTCAGAATATCTGCAGGAATGGGAGTCCCATCTGCTTTGCATGAATCAATATATCTCACAATTATATCCCTTGGTTCTTCAGCACCAAATAGTGGAAAGTTTTCAACTGGAATTCGCTTCTGACTGATTTCAGAAACATTCAGCTTCTTGGGTGCAGATGTGAGTTCCTCTACAATTTTTAGTCTCTGAAGACTCTTTGCATTCAGAGGTTTTCCAACAATGGATTCAAATTCATCCTTGAATCCAGCTTCATATAGAGCAGTCACCAAACCATTCTCTGTCAGAATGTCTGAAATTAACCTTCCAAAGGGGATCCATGTTCTGATCTTCTGACCCTTATCCTTTACAGATTCTCTTGAAGCATTGATATGGTTCTATAAATGCATAAACAGAATGTAAGGAAGATCTACCTTAGTGCTCTGACTTAAACAGTACATGAAGTAGAGTTGTTCATTGTTCACGTAATCTGGAGAATTGGTAGATTTTATGTGATGAATGCATCCCAGAAAAATCTTTGCCCAGATTTTGTAGTCAGGCTTCAGATCTTTAAATTTGTTAGAGGCCTGTCCAGAAGTGATGACTTCCTCATAAACTTCCTCCATGTCTACACGCCCAGCTGGCAGATGACACACTCCATCAGTCTCCTCATACTCTATGAGTTTCCTAATCAGATCTTTAGTAATTATAATCTCCTTACCCAGAACAGAAGACAAGATGAATTTTGGATAAACAGATGCATGTATCCAGAATTCTTTCACCAGATGGGGGTAAACTGGTCCAAATAATCTGTCAAAGTATTTGACCCAGCCTTGAGCATCAATTATTGAACAAAATTCAAACCCATTTTCAGCTAATGAATCAAATTCCACCATTGATTCACAGAGAACTTCAAGTTTGTCAACAGGAGTTAACAATGTCCTTTTAGGTACAGTGAATGGAGTCACACCCATATTTGCAGAAGTAACTGAAGCCATGGTTGATTGAAACTGAGCTGCTGTAGAAGATGAGGTTGCCATTGAAGATGATGAAGATGATTTGGACGAAGGTTTAGGGTTTTTATGAAGAGAGAATAGAAGACAGAAATGCATAAACTTGCTTGTGATGTGAAAAGTGTGAAATTGGTGTGAGATGTGGTATTTATAGAAAACACTTAAGGCACTCAAACAAAGCACGTTTTCACATAGCATTTAATGACAATTAATGAAGAGAATAAAAATCATTTCAAGCATTAATTGATTCTGACAAATTGGGGGGAAAATCAAGATTTTCACTATTCAAACCATACCTCAAATGTCTCTTCAGTAGTGTACACGCCATCTTTTCAGATTCAGAGTGACACGTGTTTGCTTGCATGTGCTTCTGAACTCTCTTGAGAAATGAAACGTTAGCCAACGTTCAGATCCTCTAAGATTGGTTAGTTCAGATACACACAAATAAACATAAATCTAATAAGCAACATATGAAATACTTCAGAGTTATAAACATTTTACATCTGAAAAATTTGCTTCTGACAAATATTATTCTGGACAAAAATCCATACCAATATTTTTCAGAATAAATTTGAACCTATCTTCAGCAAGGGGTTTTGTGAAAATATCTGCCCATTGATGATCTGTATCAACAAAGGCTAAGTTTATAATTCCCTTCTGAACATAGTCTCTGATGAAATGATGTTTAATTTCTATATGTTTTGCCTTAGAGTGTAAAATGGGGTTTTTAGACAAACATATAGCAGAAGTATTATCACAAAATATAGAAATGTTACTTTCAAATATCTGATAGTCTTCTAGCTGACTTTTCATCCAGAACATCTGCGTGCTACATCCAGTAGCAGCAATATATTCTGCCTCTGTAGTTGATAGTGCAATTGTGGGTTGCTTCTTGTTGTACCAAGAGATTAGATTTCTTCCTAGAAATTGACAACTTCCAGAAGTAATTTTTCTTTCCACTCTGTCTCTAGCGTAATTAGCATCACAGAATCCAACTAATTTGAAATCATCAGATTTTCTGTAACACAAACCCACATTAGAAGTACCTTTCAGATACCTTAGAATCCTCTTAACAGCTGTTAAGTGTGATTCTCTAGGATCTGATTGGAATATTGCACACAAGCATACACTGAACAAAATGTCAGGTCTAGAAGCAGTTAAGTAGAGAAGAGATCCTATCATACCTCTGTAGAGTTTCTGATCTACTTTCTTACTTACCTCTTCCTTGCCTAGTGTACTAGTTGGATGCATGGGAGTCTTTGCCATCTTACTATCAGTCATGTTAAATTTCTTCAGAAGTTCTTTAACATATTTGGTCTGATGAATGTAAGTGCACTATGGAGTTTGGTTGACTTGAATTCCCAGAAAGAATCTCAATTCTCACATCATGCTCATTTCAAATTCTGCCTGCATACATTAAGCAAACTCCTTTCCCAGCATAACATTGATAGATCCAAATATAATATCATCCACATATATTTAACAAATTAGAAAATCTTTCTTAAATGTTTTACAGAAGAGTGTTGTGTCCACTTTGCCTCTAATGAAATTTTTCTCCAGAAGAAAATTGCTTAACCTCTCATACCAAGCTCTGAGAGCTTGTTTTAAACCATAAAGAGATTTCTTTAGTTTAAAAACATGTTCTGGAAATTTTTCACTCTCAAACCCAAGAGGTTGGTGGACATAAACTTATTCATCTATAATACCATTTAGAAACGCACTTTTAACATCCATCTGATATAGAGTGATGTTATATTGTGCAACAAAAGAAATGAGTAAATGAATAGACTCTAACCTTGCAACAGGAGCATAAGTCTCTGTATAATCAATTCCTTCTTGCTGGTTGTAACCTTGAGCAACTAGCCTTGCCTTATTTCTTTCAACTTCTCCTTTCAACTTCTGAAGACCCATTTAGTTCCAATTATGTTGAATCCTTTTGGTCTTGGAACTAAATCCCATACATTATTTCTTGTGAATTGGTTTAGCTCTTCTTGCATGGCAATAATCCAGTCATTATCTTGCAGAGCTTCATCCACAGAGGTTGGTTCAATTACTGACACCAATCCAAATAATGATGCTTCAGATGATCTGAGGAAGGATCTTATTCTGATAGGATCATCCTTCTTTCCAATGATCACATTCTCTGGATGAGAAGCTTTAATTCTGGAAGGTGATCCTCTAACAGTTGATTCTTCAAAAAGGTTTAAGTTGTTCATCTGAGAAGTCAAAGGAATTGCATCTGGTGTTGCTTCTGATTCCTTTACTTGAGCTTTGTCTTCCTTTGAGTCTTCAGAGTCTGTGAGAATTACTTCTCTATCTGCAGAACTTTCAAACTGCTTTGGCTTTTCAATGCCAAGCTTATCATCAAATCTAACATGAATAGATTCTTCCACAATCTGTGTTTCAGTATTGTATACTCTGTAGCCTTTAGAGCATTCAGAATACCCAAGCATGAAACACTTCTGTGCTTTAGAATCAAACTTTTTTAGATTCTCTTTAGTATTCAACATATAGCAAATACATCCAAAAGGATGGAAATATGAAATGTTGGGCTTTCTGTTCCTCCAGAATTCATAGGGAGTCTTTTCCAGAAGAGGTCTTACAGACACTCTGTTCTGAATGTAACAGGCTGTGTTGATTACTTCTGCCCAAAAGTGCTTTGCCAGATTAGTCTCATTGATCATGGTTCTGGCCATTTCTTGCAGAGTTCTATTTTTCCTCTCTACAACCCCATTCTGTTGTGGAGTTCTAGGACAGGAAAAATCATGAGCAATGCCATTTTCATTAAAATATTTTTCAAAATATTTGTTTTCAAATTCACCACCATGATCACTTCTGACTTTTATAATTTTGAAATCTTTTTCATTCTGGACTTGTTTGCAGAAGTCAAAGAACACAGAATGTGACTCATCCTTGTGTTTTAGGAATTTTACCCATGTCCATCTGCTGTAGTCATCAACAATGACTAATCCATACTTCTTGCCTCTGATGGATGCAGTTTTCACTGGTCCAAATAGATAAATGTGAAGTAATTCTAATGGTCTTGAGGTTGATACAACATTTTTAGACTTAAAGGGAGATTTTGATAACTTTCCCTTTTGACATGCTTCACAAAGAGCATCTGAGTTGAACTTCAACTTAGGAAGTCCTCTGACCAGATTGAGTTTATTAATCTGAGATATACATTTCATATTAATATGTCTCAATCTTCTGTGCCATACCCATTTCTCATCATTAATAGACAAGAGGCATTTAACATTTTGAACTTTAAGTTCTGAAAGATTTATTTTGTAAATGTTGTTCTTCCTCTTTCCATTGAATAGGATTGAGCCATCCTTCTGACTGACAGCTTTACAACATTGTTGATTAAAGATTATATCATAACCATTGTCACTTAATTGACTTATGGACAATAGATTATGCTTTAATCCTTCTACAAGAAGAACATTAGATATAGAGGGAAGGTTACCATTACCAATAGTACCAGAGCCAATGATCTTGCCCTTCTGATTCCCTCCAAACTTCACTTCTCCTCCAGATTTAAGTTCCAGGCTTTGGAACATAAACCTTTCTCCCGTCATGTGACGTGAGCAGCCAGAGTCCAGGTACCATGACTGGCGTCTTGACTTTTCTGCTAAAAACATCTGCAACAAGGATAATCTTATCCTTAGGTACCCAGATCTTTTTGGGTCCTTTTTGGTTAGTTGCCTTGAAAGTTGGTCTGAACTTCTGTCTTTTTACAACAGTATTGTTCTGACTTACTTTTGGCTTAAACACAGGCACGTTCTGATCAGAACTTGTGTGTTTAATGTCATTCAGATGACCAAACTTGAAATGGGAGTACATGGGAGTTTTCTTGATAACAAGTTTATCAACAGGCATTGGATTTAAATCCTTTCCAGAAGAGGATTCATATCCAATTCCTTTCTTGTTATTTCTGCTAACCCCATAGATCATAGAAGCCATCTTACTTCTGTCTATACTTTTAGCAAGAAATTTCTGAAAGCTAAAATCATATTCTTCTAAAATATTTTTGCATTTAGACTTACTTTCAGATTCAGAATTTTGTTGAGCTATTTCAAAATCAGCTTTTATTTTTAAATTGTTTTCTTTTAACTCAGCAATTTCTGATTTTAACAGATTATTCTCAGAGCCAAGAATGCACTTAAGCTTCTTGCATTTGAGCTTAATTTGATTGTAATTTTTCAGGACTTCAGATAAGACTTTAATAAGCTCTTCCCTAGTGAGATCAGACAATACCTCTTCTGAGTCAGATTCAGAATCAGACTCAGATCCAGATGATTCTTCATTCTGATCTTCTATGCCTGCCATCAGAGCCATGTTGGCGCATTCATCTTCAGATTCTGATGAGGATCCAGATTCATCAGAGTCATCCCAAGTTGCCATTAGAACCTTCTTCTTTTTGTCAAACTTCCTCTTAGGTTTTTCTTTAAGAAGTTTTGGACATTCACTCTTGTAATGGCCAGGTTCTTTGCATTCAAAACAGACAACTTCCTTATTTCCATATCTTTTTGGTCCAGAGGACTCCTTGCGCTGATATGGTCTTTTGAAGTTCTTGAACTTCCTTTGCTTGTGCTTCCAGAGTCTATTGATTCTTCTGGACAGCAAGGATAATTCATCTTCTTCTTCAGAAGAAGATTCTTCAGAGCTTTCCTCTAACACATGCAAAGCTTTCACAAATTTGTTAGATTTTAAGGCAATAGACTTACCTTTCTTTTGAGGTTCATCTTCCTCAAGTTCAATTTCATGACTCCTTAGTGAGCTGATTAGCTCCTCTAGAGTGATCTTGTTCAGATCCTTGGCAAGCTTCAGAGCAGTGACCATAGGTCTCCATCTGATAGGCAAGCTTCTGATGATCTTCTTCACATGATCAGCAGTTGAGTAGCCCTTGTCCAGAACTTTTAGACCAGCTGTAAGAATCTGGAATCTAGAGAACATAGTTTCTATGGACTCAGATTCTTCCATCTTGAACGCTTCATACTTCTGTATTAACGCCAGAGCCTTGGTCTCTTTTACTTGAAGGTTTCCTTCATGAGTCATTTTCATGGACTCAAACATGTCAAATGCAGTTTCTCTATTTGTGATCTTTTCATACTCAGTGTGAGATATTGCATTTAACAATATTGTTCTAGCTTTGTGGTGATTTCTAAACTCCTTCTTTTGGGCTTCTGTCATAGATTTTCTGTCTACTTTCTTGCCATTCCCATCAATGGGATGAACATACCCATCTATGACCAAGTCCCACAAATCAGCATCATAACCAAGGAAAAAACTTTCAATCCTGTCTTTCCAATAATCAAATTTCTCCCCATCAAACATAGGGGATTTTGTACTGATTATGTCTCTTTCTTCATATTTGTTGGATGTTGAAACATCAGCCATAATAACAACCAAATATAAGTATCAAAGTTTTTCTCACTGGATCTTTTCTGTCACTGTGAAGTGGTAGCACACACAGAACCGGAGCTCTGATGCCAACTGAAGGTGAAAAAATACTTAGAAGGGGGGTTGAATAAGTATGAAGATAAAACTTAGAATTAAAAACTCAAGGATTTTTATCCTGGTTCGTTGAACTCAACTACTCCAGTCCACCCTATCTAGAGTGATTTGCCTTTCTCAAACAAGGACTTAATCTACTATTTAATCAACTGATTACAATAGTAAGCACTAAGAACAACTGTTCAAAGTCTTCTCAAGAACTACTGATCCTAACTGGATCTTCTTAAGGTTCTCTTACAATCAAATGTAATAATAAATACAAGTGTTAAAATGCTTCTAATAAAGCTTTATCACAACTGTGATTTTTCACTTAAGATAAAGAACAATGAAATAAGTCTAGCAAGAATGTATGAATTGTATGAGAGCTTTGTAATAAATTCTTTTCAAGTGTTTTCGTCAACTGAAGAAGATGAGTGGAGACTTGCTTTTATAGGCACAGTGATCCAGGAGCTTTTCACGTTGAGAATAGTGTACCAAAAGGTCTGAGCCATTTTGTCTTCACATCATGTGACCTTTCCTAGAAGAAGAATGCACAGAGAAATCCTTTTTGTCTGTGTTCTTGTGTCTAGCATAAATAAGGAAAGAGTCGTTTGGTTATTCCAACGGACATAATCTTTGAAATCTTCTTCAACAATTTTCATCAAGATTCATCAGAGTCTAAATTGATCAGAGCCTTCTGATGTTCATCAGAGTTTGCTGAATCAGAATCTTTGCAGCAAGTGTGCTTTCAGCGTGTATAAGTTCAGAGCAGAGTTTTGAATCAGATCCTCAGCACTGGCAGCGTTAGTACTATCAGAGTCTTCTGAAGTAACTGTGCTTGAAAACTCTTCATACAAAATACTTCATTGCTTCAGATGCTTCTGACTTCTGCTTCAGATTCTTCTGTAGCTTCTGCTTCAGATTCTTCTGGAGGCAGCGCTCAAAATCTTCTGGAGACAGCGTTCAGAATCTTCTAAGAGATGCTTCTGACGCTTCAGAGCCTTGCATATTTCTTATGTTCAGATCTAATTTGCTTCTGGAGTGATATTTACTTTAACATCTGCAGCAAACACTCTCAAGCAAATTTTAGAGTATATAATTCTTAAATACAAAATTTCATAATAGTTATCATCAAAACATAGAGATATTATTAATAACCAATATGTGTTCTAACATAATGATGATGTTTCTAAGTCCGACCGTGGGTGGTTTTCTTCTTCGCTTTGGATGAATGGTGATGATGATGATTTAAGGTCTCTGTTTTGCGGCCGCGGATCCTTATGTTGATGATTTTTGATGAAATTTTCGTGATGTGGTTGGTCGTCGTTTTCACTGATGATTTTCAGATCCTCCATTTGATGATCTTTTGCTCTCGTTTTATATTATTCTTTCGAACCCTTTTCTTGAACCTGATTCTGGGCCTGGATCTTGATTAATCACGTTATATTTTATGATTTTATTTTGAAATAAACTGAGTCCGAATTTGTTGGTGATGACCTCCTGATTTCTCAGATTCACAGTTCTTGCTTACTTGGATTTGTTTCACTGATTTTTCGGATTTCAGTTTATTTTTTATATGAACTGGATTTGATTTGGTTCACTGATTTTTCGGATTTCAGTTTATTTTTCGATATGATTTGGATATGGATTTTGTAATTGTTGGATATCCGGATTACTTTGCTGGACTTTTCTGGATTTTGGAGATGGATTGTTTGCCCTTAGGGATCTGTTTGGCTGCAAAATCACTTTTTCAAAATAAGCTCTCTCTCTCTCTCTCTCTCTCTCTCTCTCTCTCTCTCTCTCTCTCTCTCTCTCTCTCTCTCTCTCTCTCTCTCTCTCTCTCTCTCTCTCTCTCTCTCTCAAAGAATAGAAATTACCGGATTTTTGCCGGAGTCGGAAAACGGAACCGGGAGCTGGCGACTGTTGCCCTCCCGACATGCCCAGTGATGAGAATTTTCTGAGGGCGTCAAAACAACTAAAAATCATTTTTTTGATTAATTAACTCCCATTGATAACAATTTTCTCTGATATTGTTTGTTTTGCAGGTTCGGAAGTTCGGAGATGATGAAGAATGAAGAACTTCGGTGTTAGATCGTTTAGGACCAATTTAGGTTTTTAGGACTTAAGTTGTAATTTCCAAAATGTAAATATTTTGAATGATGCTGTAATCAGAATCTGTACAAAAATTGAAAAATAAATTAAATCCAGTCCTTGATAAAATGAGTTATTATTTTCCGACTCAAATCCATCTAAATAAAACCTGACATTTCACAATTCGAACTCGGCAACTAACAACTTACACCAATTTAGAGTTAACTGACGTCTAATGCGAATGATAAGTTCCATCGAGCCTTGAAAGAATTAACCCGTACTCGGTAATAAAATCAGTGAACGTGGCCTTGAATAGACAAACAGATAAATCCATTTTAGTGGCAAAAACAAACTTTCCTCCGCATTTAAATCCAAATTGTATCTTGAGTAACCTGACATTGTAAGCTGAATCGATTCGACTGATACTCGTGATCAAACCAACTTATATTTATTATGAATTCAATGCAAACCAAAATTCTACCGCTCCTCTGAAAATTAACTTGTAACCAGTAGAAAAACAGGAAAACATGCGCTTGCTAGAATAAATTCCTTGAGACAGATTCTCGCACCGATTCCACCCAAATTCATTTATATTTCAACGCCCTCCACTTCAATATTGTTTATGAATCAAACAATATTTCAAAACCCAACTGACGACTAAATCCAGGTTCTCGAATAAAGATGTACTGTGTCAAGAGGAATCTGACGTCAATATTGTTATAAAATTCAACCCATTCTCAAATAAAAATCGCATGATTCAGAGATAGAAACCCTAATCGTTTGAGGAATTTCTGATAATGACTTTGCTTCATAATCGTCAGCAGACTATAAATTAACGACCCTTTCGCACTTCCTAAATTAAAGCGCACACAATGTTATTTTTCCTGCAAAACAAACAGACTGAGCAAACTGGTTAGCGGTTAGTTAAAATGAAATACAGAACAAAATAAAATGCGAAATGAGCCTAATGGTCTAAGGGTAAAATTTGGGGTATGACACTCTGAAATGCATGTTCATGGGATACTCTGAAGGAGTCAAAGCTTACACACTATTGGTGCCTAGAGCCAGGTCAATTGAGGTGTATCACCAGTCAAGATGTAGTTTTCAATGAAGCAGAGATGACTTTCAAGAAAACTGATGATGTTGATGAAGAGCTGGAACAGGGAGAGATTCCTGTAGAGGTGGAGCATGTTGATGCTGAATTACGTACCCCATATGAAGTCGAAAAAGATGCAGAAGATGTTGTCGAAAACGAGGAGACTGATAATGACTACCTACTAGCAAGAGACAGGTCGAGGAGAGTCATCAAGCCACCTCAAATACTTGGGTGTGTAGATCTTATAGCTTATGCCTTAATCTCTGCAAGTGTGGTTCTAGACGAAGAACCTATATACTATAAAGAAGTTATGAGGAGTCGAAAGAAGACTGAATGACTGAAGGTCATGGATGATGAAATGAAATCTCTTTATGATAACAACACATTGGGAACTGATCAAGAAACCTGCTGGAGCCAGGTTAGTCAGTTTTAATGGATTTTTAAAGTTAAGGAAGGAATCGAAGAAGTGGCGTCGAAGAGAGACAATGCAAGATTAGTTGCTAGGGGGTTCACTTAGAACGAAGGTATCGACTTCAATGATGTGTTCTCTCTTGTTGTGAATCACATATCCATTCGAATGTTGCTTGCCGCAGTGGTACAGTTCGACCTTGAACTGGAACAGATGGATGTGAAGATTGTGTTCTTGTATGGTGACTTAGATGAAACAATCCCGATAAGGCAACCTGAAGGGTATGTCGAAAAAGGGAAGGAAGATTATGTGTGCAAGCTGAATAGATCCTTATATAAAATGAAACAATCTCCTCGACAGTGGAATAGGAGATTCGACAAGTCATGACACGCATAAGTTTCATCAAAAGTCAGTTCAACCACTGTGTTTACTTCAGATTTCGACCGGGTAATTCATTTGTTATTTTGTTGCTCTGTGTGGATGATATTATAATAACAAACAATAATGTCGAAGATGTAATGAGGGTGAAGGCTGAACTCAATAAGGAGTTCGACATGAAGGATTTGGGAGCTACGTCTAGGATTATTGGATTGACATTCAAAGAGATAAAAATCAGTCAAAAATTATCCTTATCTCAAGAGGCATGCCTACGGAAGATTCTCAAAAAGTTTGGTATGTCGAATTCAAAGCCTGTTGTGACTCCGATAAATCCTCAATTCAAGCTGAGTTTAAATCAGTGTCCCAACACTGATGTTGAAAGAACTTATATGAATAGCATTCCATATGCTACATAGTAGGTTCTTTGATGTATGCTATGGTCTGTACTAGACTCGACATAAACATATGCAGTAAGTCTTGTAAGCAGGTACATGGCGAATCCTGGAAAGGCTCACTGGCAAGCATTGAAGTGGATTTTAAGGTACATAAATGGTTCTCTAAATAGAGTCCTAATTTATGTGGAGCCTTGGGTGAAGATAGTAAAGCAGTAATCGAAGGACATGTCGACTCTGATTATGCAAGTTGTATGGATTCTAGAAAATCTATCTCTGGATATGTGTTCACTATGTTTGAGGACAATAATTAGTTGGAAAACAACACTTTAGAAGGTTGTTGCCTTATCAACCACTGAAGCGGAATACATTGCCCTAACTGAAGTTGTGAAAGAAGCATTGTGGCTACAAGGTTTTGCAAAGGAGTTAAAACTTCAAGGTCGAGTTATCACTGTTAAATGTGATAGTCAAGTACAATACACCTGTCGAAGAATTCAGCCTATCATGAGCGAACCAAACACATTGATGTGGGGCTGCATTTCGTCAGAGGGATAATCGAGCATGGAGAAGTCTAAGTGCCGAAGGTTTCAATATATCATAATGCTACTGATATGATCACCAAGACGTTGCCAAGTTGCAAGTTTTTCCACTGTATGCAGTTGATAAAACTGCATGAAGAAAGCTAATTCCTTGATGTTATAGAGTTAGATCCAAGGTGGAGATTTGTGAGATATTGGATCGAACTCTAGTAAGGTTTAAGGGTAGCTTCTGGTTCGACAGGAATTAAGCATGAGATCGAAGTATGTTTGCATGCTGCTGTCAGAGTAATGCGTGTTGTAGTCGAAGTTTTTTTAACATGCATTAGTCAGTATTACTAGGGTTGTTAGCATGTTGAATTGGGTCATGCTTGTAAGTACAATTGTTTAAGTTAACTTGTACCCTAAGTTAGCTTGTAATAAGTAATTGTTAAAAAGTCCATTAGGTTAGTGTGCTATTTTTCTTATAAATAGGATAGTTTCTCAATCTTGGAATAAGGAAAAATAGGAAGATAAAATTCTAATTTCAAGAAAGAGAAGTTATTTTGTTATTCTTGTATACTTGTAATCTTGTTCTAAGAGAAAGGAAAGAATAGCAGTTTATAATCAATCCTTGTTGTTTTACCTTGTTATCTTTGTTAACCCTAACTCTTGTGTGTTTCTTGATCATAAAGAAACCGTTTATATTTTGTTTTAAGACATCCGATTCACAACAAAATAAAAGTTCTATTAATAAGAAGGATGAGGAACAAAAGTGAATTGCACACCAACACAAACAAACAAGTTATTGTTCTATTGTACCCTTTACTCTTTAGTCTTTAGGCGTTGAAAAGAGTTTCAGCTTAATTGTCTGAAAATAATTCTCATCTCTGCAATTCAAAAAATATTTTCACAATCACCTAAATAAATTGGTGAACATTTTGGTAATTTCCAATTTAATTGAATATGTGTACACTTAACTAATTCAATATCAGGATTCAATGCTATATTTTGTTTTTATTTTAAAATAAATTAAAATTTTATTCTAATTTATACTAAAAATACCGGTATCCAACTTAGATATATGATATCTAAAAATTTATTAAATAAATTAAAATTTTATCCTAATTTACGTTAAAGATACCGGTATCCAATTTAGATTAATGCTACCTAAAAATTTATATATAAGTACAAATATTTCTTTTAACAACTATAAAAGTAATATTTGGTTTAAAAGTAATATCTTTTCTTTTAATTATATATATATATATATATATATATATATATATATATATATATATATATATATATATATATATATATATATATATATATATATATATATATATATATATATATATATATATATATATATATATATATATATATATATATATATATATATATATAAACAAGTAAAATTTAAATGACTCTCGAGAGAAGTAGCTGTTACTGGCTGAAAGTGAAGCACCATTACACATTTTCAGTACTTCACCTTGTCACCGTTCAGACCACAAACAACAACTTCATCCCTTCTTTACAACTACCACTCCTTCAATTCTCTCTCTATAACAGAACAAAAACTCTCTCTCTCTCCCTCTAAAAGAAGAAGAGAGTAGAGAGAATTCGGCCATGGATACGGCATCGCAGCTCGTCTACCGTGGAATCGATCCCTTCCTCCGTTCCTCTCATTCCCACCGTCACAAAAACCTCTCTCTCCGTCGCCGTTCAAACCGTATCTCCGCTGTCGCCACCGATCCTAAACCTGCTCCGGTCACTACGGTCAATGGTTCGTCTTCAAAGTCTCCACCTACCAAACCTGTCAACGGTGTCTCCCAGGTAATTAACTCTTCTGCTCCTATTTTTCCGAATTCACTTTCACGATTTTTTTCCTTTGTTTAATCAGCTGAATTCTCTCTGGAATTCGATTGCTCTTGTTTAATTGCTGGAAACTAAATGTAATGTCGCGCGTTTTAATTTCGTTCAGAGAATTGGTGATGTTTCCAAGGAGATTAAGAGAGTAAGGGCGCAAATGGAAGAAGATGAACAATTGGCGACTCTTATGAGAGGTCTTCGAGGTCAGAATCTTTCAGATTCCCTCTTTGCTGAAGATGATGTTCAGCTACGTCTTGTTGAGGTATTCAATGGATACAAAATTCTATTTATGATTCATGAAGAATATTCATTACTCATTACAATCAAGTGCGTGAGCTACTTTTTTTGTGTCGAATATGTGTTATTCGATATGGATGGTTATTTCAAATGGAAAAAAACTGGTTAGGATTATAATTGTGTTTGGTAATTTTCACCTGTGTAGGTAGATGAAAGTAGTGAGTTTTTACCATTGGTGTATGAACCAGCTAGCATTACTGCATATTGGGAAAACGTCCTCGCTCCGTTGCAACTCGCATTGTACAGTTACTATCTGTTGCTGGAGGTTTTCTTTCACGTGTTGCCTGGGATGTGATTAACAAGAAGGTTAAAGAGGTAATTCTTATTTGTCTAGATAGGACCGAGCAGCTTGCCTGCATGCATTCTTGATGTGGTGGTTGTTGTAGGTGGTTTAAAATTTTCTCCCCCGCTTCCTTTTCTTGTTTTTAACTCTTTTGCTTTTTCTAAATAAATTACATATTTATTATAAATTTTAAAAATATTTAAATTTAAAAAGTTTCTTAAACACAGAACATCCCCTAAACTAGAGTAGTTTTTATTTAAAAAATGGAAGTTTTACTGTAAGAAATCATCCCAATTAGAGGATTCGAAAACTAGAAACAGAAATAGAAAGAATATGTGTTAATATATCTTATATGTAAGAAGTTTTCTAGTTTTCAAATAGGGATGATCTCTAGTTGAAGTATTATATTCGTATTAGATAAATTTATTAGATTATAGTATTATTAAACTATATCTAAGTCCTGTAGTATTTTCTTAGTTATTGTTGTGTCTATAGCTGTTCAAAAAAATTAGTTTTTCTTGAGTTTATTGTGCTTAGTCTTTAAGGCATAGACAGAGGAAAAGAAATTCATATGTATTGATTTGAGGTGAATGATATAGATCAAGTTGCACACAGAAGTTTCATAATTTTCAATAGAAATTTCCAGTTCTGTATGGAAGAGCTTACAGCTTGAGCTTGTGTCATACATAAATTTAAGTATATAAGCTTCCTATGGAATCAGCTTCAGTTCCTTATATTGTATTTCATATTCCTTTTTTCGAAATATAGTTTTAGATAGTGTTGGAAATTACTCCACCTTAATTGCGGAATTTGGACTGCCTTAATTGCAGCCTCCAGCACCTTCATTGTGTTGCGTGAGGGGCTGAATTTAGTTCCTCATCACCTAGAGATATGGCCTAAAGTTTATTTTTTGAACAAGATATGGCCTGTGTAGTAGTAATGCTTACAGAGCTTGGGCCGTTCTGACCTTATAAGCTGAATTTGTAAACACAATTTTATAAGTTTCCAGACTGTGGATTGACCCCTTTAAACAATTGAAATAATATTCAGAAATATATTTCTACATATTATATTATGGTTATTCATTTGTACTCTTTGCATAACCAGAATGAAGTTGCTAGGGCAATTGAAATACGTGAAATTGTGACATCTTTGGGTCCAGCATACATCAAACTTGGGCAAGCATTGAGCATTCGACCTGATATACTGTCACCTGCAGCAATGACGGAGCTACAGAAGCTCTGTGATAAAGTAAGATTTGCTGCTCTTTTACCCATTCATTGCATGCTCTCTTCTATTTATCCCATTGTTTCCTTTTTAAATGAATCTAAATTGTCATACATAAGAGAAATAGTAAGCTAGAGGAAAAAGTTTATAACTTGATATTGGTTGGACAAGTGTGATTTATTTTTGAGGTCAATTTGAGCAGCATAGAAACAAAATATTTTTCCCTCATATCAGAAAAATGAAACATAATTTACTGGCTGCATACTTTATGTTTTATGTTCTAATTTCCAAAATAACTTTCTGCACTGCAGCGACTTTTCTTTCTTAAGCTTATATAGCTAGATCGAACTATTGTTCCCTACTAATAAGAGTTGTAGGCTGATGTGTTGGTAAACACTGAAAAATCATTAGCAGTTGAACGATTACATTTTCATTTCTAATAATGTAAGCTCATTCTTTTGCTGAGGTTCCTTTGTTTTTGCTGGGGGTGTGGGGGGATTCCATAAAATGTGAAGGTTCCTTCATTTGCAGATGATGTGGCTATGGCTCTAATTGAAGAGGAGCTTGGTCAGCCATGGCAAAATTTCTATTCTGAATTATCACCCTCTCCCATTGCCGCCGGTAGCTCTCCATACCATATGTATGTATATTCACTCATTGCTGGTTTTTGAGTTAACTGATCAACAAGTATCTATATTTTGGTTAAACCTGCAGCATCTCTTGGACAAGTATATAAGGGCCGCCTCAAGGAAAATGGGGATTTGGTTGCTGTTAAAGTGCAAAGACCTTTTGTTCTAGAGACTGTTACCATTGATTTATTCATTATCAGGAACCTTGGTTTAGCTCTTCGAAAGTTTTCTCAGGCAAGTTAAATTCTTGTGAGCATAGACTTTTAGTCATGTATGTATATTTGATTAATTTTTATGGCTTCGTAGTTGTAATATTGGTGATTTAACTATTCTAAGTCAATTGCTCATTATAGTTGTTCTCCTCTCAACCCAACTGCTTTTTAACCTAATTTTTTAGATCTCCATTGATGTGGTTGGGTTGGTTGACGAGTGGGCTGCTCGATTTTTTGAAGAGTTAGACTATGTGAATGAAGGTGAAAATGGAAACCGTTTCGCCGAAATGATGAAGAAAGACCTGCCACAGGTGAGTTCAAAAATTTCTTATTTCTTATGGCAGAAACAAACCCACTCTGTTTTACGTCAGTATTTACATCAAGCAGAAATTCTTGACAGAATCGAGCTGGAACAATATGTTCCTCTTGAGTAGCTAGGGAGAGAAAGAATGATAACAGACTCTATCTAGGATTCAAGAGCTTGGTATCTTTCCTCAACACATGAATCGGCTTCTTTCTATGTAATAAGTTATAACATCCTAACCAATTAACTGCTCTAGCAGCTTACATGGCCTGCTCTCAATGGATCCATTTGATTTCTTGAAGCCATATTTTAGTCCTTCCAAATTGGAGGTTGGATTACCGGGTGCTAACAAATACCCACTGATGTTACTTTCTTTTCTCTGTTTGCGTGGCACATACTCTTATTGACATGTTTTTATTTGATCTAATAATAACTAAGATAAAAGAAACAGGGTTAAGTTTTTACATAATAGGATCATCTTGCTATTTATGAGCTTCATATGTACCAATGCCCGAGGACCTAGTTGCACGTGCCTTACTGATGATATGATGAGACTGACTCTGAGAATATAAGGCTAGAATTCCGTTCATTGGAGTTATAAATTTGTTGCGGCTAATTGATGTTTAGCTATAAATAATTGTATATATAGTACACCTTTTCATCACTATACATATGCAAATAATGTATGATAATAGTTGAAGAAAAACGTTAATTTAAAATCTGTCTGGATAACACTCTTGTCAAAATGTTGTTTAATGTTAATTATCTTTGAGAGCTGTACCATTATAGTAATTATAAAAATGCTTGTGAGGGGAATTTGCTCGCATCTTATCACAAATCAATTTCAGGTTGTAATTCCAAGGACTTACAGCAAGTATACATCAAGGAGGGTTCTTACGACAGAATGGATTGATGGAGAGAAGCTTTCACAGAGCAAAGAAAGCAACGTTGGAGAATTGGTCAATGTTGGAGTCATCTGCTACCTAAAACAGGTGATTCATTATTTTAATGCTTCAGCTGGTACTATACTGCATTAGGGACCAGTGAGCTTTAAGCTATTTTTTTCCTAATACTGTTACTATTTTGTTTTATATAGTTTAGGGCTTTTATCTATTTTCATTACATGCTTTCATTGAAAAATACAAAATGTCACTTTTTTCCCGCTTTGTTTCCTGTTTTAAAAAATTTATGTAGGGGCAAAAACAACTTCCTGTTGTATAATTATTAGTATAAACAAGATATGAAAACAAATAGTGTGTTGAAAATTCTAACAAACCCTTATATATGAATGTTTTTACTGGCAACATATTGTTTGTTGGAAATAGAACCTCATTAACGTCCCACTTTCCTTGACCTCTTTAATGTTCACTTTTTGAGCAGTTTAGATACATTGTATAGCAAGCAGAATAAGTTCAATGTATTTTAGAAGTAGTTCTTGCTTAACTGCTCCCTTCTAAATTGCATATGTCTTTTGCAATTATTGTAATTTTCATGTATATATAAATTAAGCAAGCATGCTGCTGTGTACCAAACAACTCAAGCAGATAAAGAAAAAATTTCTTTCTATATTTCGCATGGCATTAAAGCTCCTAATCTATGGGACTCTACTTCCGCAAGCAATTTTATCAAATCACCTGACTAGGCACCTTGTGCTGTAAAACTTTGTTTGAACTTAATTGGGCGTCCTTTGCTGTCTAGAGTTTTCAATTTCCTCCACTGTGCCGAGGTATTGGAGAAGAATAAAACACACAAGTCTTGGCTATTTTACCTGAAGTAAAAAACCCGTTGCTTGCAAATTGTTAGATACAGTACAACACAAAGCTGATGGGTTGATTGAAAGGACAAAAAGAAAGATTGGTAGCCAAAGGTTTCACATTAACCTATGAATTATTTAGAGATATTTGTTTGAATTGCAAAAATAAAGGCCTATGAACACCCACATCCATCTTACCCATTTGAGTTCTTTAAATGGGTTCTACTCAAATTTTTACAATATTTCATATTTCCAAATTATTTAAACAACTCAACTACATTTTCTAAATATCCATACAACCCATTAAAAATCCAAAATGGATTCCACTAAATCACACAATGTACTCCACCTTTGACTCTAAAAAGAATCAAATAAGATGAAGAACGTTCTTTAGTTTAAGAGTGTCTGTTAATTGGAGAACCATTTTGGGTGAAATTACCTATTGCTACAAAATATGGTTGAGAATTACAACAATTTGATGTGAAGAATGCGTTCCTACGTGGGGGCCTATGAACACCCACATCCATCTTACCCATTTGAGTTCTTTAAATGGGTTCTACTCAATTTTTTACAATATTTCATATTTTCAAATTATTTAAACAACTTAACTACATTTTCTAAATATCTATACAACCCATTAAAAATCCAAAAGGATTCCACTAAATCACACAATGTACTCCACCTTTGACTCTAAAAAGAATCAAATAAGATGAAGAACGTTCTTTAGTTTAAGAGCGTCTGTTAATTGGAGAACCATTTTGCCAATCAATTATCCATCAGCTTTTGACACATTAAGTTTGGTAATTGTGTAGCAACACCAACTTTGAACCGATAATCATGCTCTTAAGGAGGAAAATGGAGGTACCAGTACCACTAGGATATTGTGAAAGTCTTACTGCAAAACTATTTTCAGATAAAAAAGTATTATATGAGCTGTAACAATCATCTAAATCATGGTTTGGTAGATTCAGTAAGGTTATACAATGTCAAGGAGATCACACTTAGTACATTAGAGTGAGATAATTGCCAGTGTATATGAGTGATATTATTTAGACTGGTAATAATAGGAAGGAAAGCATTTTTAGGTCCCTAAACTTTTAAATAAATTGTATTTGGGTTCCTAAACTCAGACCTATTTACAAATTATTTAAAAATCCAGCGATTGATTAAAAAAATATAGTACAACAATCTAATAAATAGTTGAGAAATTCAGGGACTCAATTACAATTTTTACTTCAGTGACCATTTAAAAATTATTTTCATTTTATTTCAGCTGCTTGATACTGGATTTTTTCATGCTGATCCACACCCAGGGAATATGATCCGTACTCCTGATGGAAAACTTGCGATACTTGACTTTGGTAGGTACTAGGTAGTCAAACATTGTAATGTATATTTGTAAGTGAAAATTTCCCTGTTTGCTTCAAATGTGATCATTAGGGACCTATATTTTTCATTTTTGTTGCTTTACTTTCCTCAATATGACATTATGAAATTCTCTGCTCTCTAGTGTTTGGTTTACTGTCCTGACCTTGATAATGTCTGTTGGCAAATGAACAGTTTTAGAAAAAAAATATGATTATTTTCTTCATATATCAATATATAATTACAGTGACCTATTTAAAAAAAGATGAACTATGAATTTTTTGAAACCATTTTAATTGTTTATCTTTATACTATACAATATAAGAAAATTGCTTCCAATAGCTAATGCTGAAATTTAACTCAAGTTGTGGTTAGCCTAAAACAATTTGTTTTATTGTAAAGGGAATTTTCAGTTTTCTTTGAACTTTATTTTTTTTCTCCCAGTATATGAATAAGAAGGCCATATCCCAGTTGGAATGTTTTTTCTTAGCTTTTGCACAACGATTCTTTAAACTTTTAAGATAAAAGTGCTTTATTTTTCTTGCAATTATGGCTAGATATTGCTCTTCAAAATGTTGCCTTTTGTCTCTATCAACTTAATTGCTTTTTTACTGGATGTTACTGATGTTTAGGTGCTTTTACTCCACTATCCTAATCATTGTAATATATGATGGAGATCTATCTTTGTTTCCACCCAGGGCTTGTTACAAAATTGACTGACGATCAAAAGTATGGAATGATTGAAGCAATTGCTCATCTCATCCATCGAGATTATACAGCCATAGTGAAAGACTTTGTTAAACTCGGTTTCATTCCAGATGGAGTCAATTTAGAGCCTATCTTGCCAGTGCTTGCCAAAGTATTTGACCAGGCTTTAGAAGGTGGAGGGGCAAAAAACATAAATTTTCAAGATCTGGCATCAGATTTAGCTCAAATTACCTTTGATTATCCGTTTAGGATACCCCCATACTTTGCTCTTATAATCAGAGCTATCGGGGTTCTTGAAGGGATAGCTTTAGTTGGAAATCCTGATTTTGCCATTGTTGACGAAGCCTATCCATATATTGCACAGGTATAATGGTCTCTGGCATAATTTGTTTTTTCCATCTGTCATTGTCCAGATATTGGCTTATATTTTTAACTTTTGGGCACACGGCAGTGTTATTTTTCCAAGTTGTACTTGAAGGAAAGGAGTACATGAGATCAGCCTTTGGTTTTGAATTTGATTAACCCGAGTTGCATGAAAGGTGTACATAGCAAGATTTTGTTGGGCTGTCATAGTTAGTTTACCATGTCACACAGCAAAAATGAAGCCAATGACATTTCTATTGGAATAAATTTGTTTTGTCTAGTCTCCAGAAGTATCTTGGGTCCGTAACATAAAACGATCGAGAAATAGAAGATGATGTAAACCATCAAATTTAAGTTGGGTGGCTGAAATGGAGGATGACCTTGGGAGTTTTATGTGACACAAAGGTACCCGCTCAAGCTGAAGGAAGATTTTTATTGGACTGCGGTAAGACCTGCAATGTTATATGGGACAAAATGTTGGGCGGCTAATAATCAACACAAGAATAAAGTAAGTGTAACAGAGATGAGGATGTTGCGTTGGATGTGTAGTAAGTCTAGACGGGATAAGGTTAAAAATGACAATATTAGAGATTGTTGAGGTTACACCTATAGTAGAAAAGATGGTGGAAAATAGACTTAGGTGGTTTGAGAATGTAGAGAAAAGACCTGTAGATTATGTGGTATGGAGAGTAGATAAGATAGAGGGGAGTCAAACAGATAGAGGTAGAGGAAGACTTAGGAAAATTATAAGAGAAGTTATTAACTAATGAATCGGATAAAACCATGATCTTTGATAGAATTTTATGACAGAATTTGATCCATGCCGACCCGGCTTGGTTGTTGTTGTAATGTCTGGAAATAAAATGGGGACATTGATGAAATTGTAAGTTTTCGAGGTTTCGAGGAGCAATATGAGGTAGAAATAACTATTTTAGACAGCATGTGCGGGAGAAATTATAACTTTTGAATTTGGATGAGAAATTATAACTTTTGAATTTCAATACAATTAGTCTTATACTTTCATTTTTGTGGAGTAGACCAAATTCTCCATCGGAAAATTTTCAACATCATCCATGACAAGTTATCAATTATTTTCACTGTCACATTGATGCATTTTGATGGTCTGATTAATAACTTGGAACACTGAACTTGTGATATTTTGCATTACCACACTGGTTATTGGCCTGTGTAGTCTGTTTAGATTCTTCTGAGTAAAACTAAATTGATGCAAATCACATTAATTGATAGAGGCTTCTGACGGATGAATCCCCTCGGCTAAGGAGTGCTCTACGTTACACTATATATGGGAAATCTGGAGTTTTTGATGCTGAAAGATTTATCGATGTCATGCAAGCCTTTGAGAATTTTATTACAGCTGCCAAAAGTGGAGGTGGAGAGGATCTGAAAGGGGATATGGCTGAGCTTGGGATTGTTACTAACAGGTCAGAATATCTCTTGCCGGGATTCCAGTCTGTGATACCTCAACAGCAGCCTGTGGAAACAAGGGCAGCCCTAGCATTTTTGCTGTCTGATAAGGGGAATTTTTTCCGAGAATTTCTTTTGGACGAGGTACTTTCTAGAAACCCTAACAAGATTTTATATTATGTTCATTGTCATTGTTGTTAGATGTAACTTCCTATCTTATTTAATTTGAATGTCTTGCTAGATGCCAAGTAACTTAGTTATTATACTCTTTCTATATGAAAGAACACAATTTCCTCCTCGATTTCTTTCCTTTTATTGTTTGATTAACAGATCCTTGAGCTGCTATAAAAGTATGACTGTTGAAGTTTTTAAGTTTGGCCTATGAGCATGTTTGTGTACATTAACCACAGAGAAAGTAATGCGTAAATTGATTATGCAAATGCATTGACTGTGTAAATATTTTTAAAATGTCTGTAAATTTTATACTAGCTTAGTTAAGTCTGATAACAAGTAGTATAGCTATTTATTTATACACGAATTTGATTTAAGAAAATTTTGCCAAGGTGCCTCGTTACTCCTGAGATTAATTATGTTGTACTTATGTGTAACTTGTGGTAAAATTGCACATGGAGGCATTACTTTTGCCAAAACTTGTGGTACCCTGTTATTTCTGGGATAACTTAATTTCGGATTATGTTGCTTTTATCATGTGTGCTTCTATTAGTTTTTCTTCTTTTTTCTTTGGTGAAATTATCTGAAAAAGCTTCTGTATGACTGCTGCCGTGCTCCCTATTGTGCAGAAGTTATTTTTTTGGGCGCGAGACAGTAGTCTTCATAAACTGTTGTTGATAGCACTATTGAACATTTATAGTCTTTTCGAGTCGTATTGGATTGTCAATGCCCATTACTTCCTGCTGTAATGAGCTAGCACTAATGCAATAGATTTGTTGTGTTAAAGTTTATTATGAATGAATGCTGGTTTCTCATTGCTATGCATGTATTGATGTATGGAGAGTTATAATCAGTTGACTCATTATTCCTGGTGGAAAACAGATTGTTAAGGGCATTGATGCAGTAACTAGGGAACAACTGGTAAAAATAATGTCCTTACTAGGAGTTCAGAATGCAATCCCTATTTTTAATATGGTACCTACTATTGGACGCTTTAAGCCCGCAGCTCTTATACCCACCATAACCGAAGAGGATAAGATTATACTAAACAATGTCCAGAAAGTCCTGGAGTTCTTGACTGCAGGAAGTTCTCTGTCAAGCATATCTAGTCAAAGCACATCTAGTCAGGTAATGAAAATTTTACTGCTAAAAGTAATGTGTACACTTTTGGTTTAGATAAGTATTTTTTGCGACAAATAAGTGCATGCTTATTTATTAATTTAGTTTAGCATAATAATGTTCAGCATACTTATTTATCTATTTCTTTGCGGGTCGCCTTAGGCACTCAATGTTCCTCAGATTATCCAAGAACTTCTGCCAGTGTTGCCGGGTATTTCTACTAAAGTGCTTCCTGATGTTTTTAGCAGATTATCTTCTCGGGTATTCGCACGATTAATCCGTGATGCATTTTTGTAAATAAAAAAAAATCATATTTACCTACAATTGTGTATAATTGACAGAATGGACAAAACAACAATACCAGTATATATATAATATACAACCAATTTACCCATGTTCATTATTGCTGGAAAAAATCTTTACCGTGCCTTTTATAAGACACTCATTTTAAAACCAAGTCAATCATGCTAGCTATTATTCCTTATGTTATTCAAACAAAATTATTTTTATTTTAATAGTGATTGTTGTACATATGGAAGGTAAAAGCATCCAACATTGGATGTTACTCATTCAGTGTTCTAGTGTAGGATTTGTCTTATGTTCTGTATATCAAGTGGTTACACTGTTTTCATTTTCTAGGTACCAGTTTTGCACATGTAAGAACACGTTAACAAAATTGTATACTTGTGTGGAAAAGACAAACACAGCTAGCATCTCAAATTAAATTCTTTTTCCCAAAGAACTAGAAACCTTGACTTTAATTAAAAACTTATACATGAATTTACATAGGTAACTTAGTAATTGATGTTTTTTGATTTTGAAAAATTGGTTTTGAAAATATACAAAGTAGGTTTTGCATCTCAAATTTTATAAATTTTCAAATGGTTTTGAAAATATTACTGAAGAAATTACAGAGTTGAGTTGTAGGCTAAGTCTCTCTTCAAGACGTTTTACTATATAGTCCAAATTGTGCAAGGCATATGATTTACCATGGCTGGCTCCAAGACAAAATAACTTAGTTCAAACTACTACAATTACTAATGAACGGTAGATAACGGTCAATAATTACACCCTTTATAATTACACCCTTTAGTAATTTCTCTAAGGAGGAAAATTTTAAATAATTTTCAAAAGAGAATTTAATGATAGATGTTTAACCATTCTAAATAATTTTATGAACAAAGAAAAATTTAAATAATTTTTAAGGAGAATTTAAGAAATATTCGAAAGATCCAACGAATAGAAAGAAAGAAAAATAAAAAAAGATGTCGGTATTTCAAAAATTGAAGAACACATAATATTGAGAGCGAGGAAGGAAAAATTATGAATATTTTTAGAGTGTTTTATATTAAAACATATTCTTTATATCATAAAATAAATAAATTAAGTTATATAATTCAAGCAATGTGGGAGTTAGACTTTTTTTTATATAATTGGAAACTAATTATAGTGTGAAAGCTGTTATGTGGGACAGAGAATATTTTCTAAGTTAACACAAAACACACAATTTTTTGATTATGTGAAACTTAAGAATTTTTTTCAAATTCATCTAAACTTTGACCTGTTCTAATAATCTCTCACTTAAATTTTAAAAAGTATTTTAGAAGTAACATAATATGTTTATAAGATTCTAAATAAACAAAAGTGTCTACCACTTAAACCTTTGCATAACAAGTAAGGTTTTGATTTAACAAGAGTGATTTATAATCATGAATTTTATCTGCAACATTAAACTCACACACAACCTTTTCTTGAGATGTTTTATACAAGTCATTACTTAAATGCATTGCACGTCTATTCGAGTTGTCCTAAGTTTCACAATTATACATGTGAGTCTGTAAAGAGCGCTTTTATAGTTAGGTACTCTGCTCGTATATAATATAGATTTCATTAAAAATTTCTATTATCTCATCATCTTATCATTGTAGTTTCATGCTACTCTTATTTATAATAGCAATATCATCTCATATTACTCATAACTTCTTATTATTCATTGAACCTAATTCATTGGATCTTTAGTTTTTTAGGTTGGGTTACCATCATTAATAACTCACATATCCATAGGCATTAGCCTTATCTTAATGAATGTATTATGGACATTCTCTCTATCTAATTCTTTAGTAAATAATGTACTTAGTTTTCATCAGTGCGTACATGATCCACGCTTACAACTCCTTTAGAGTTACACTCTTTAACAGTGTTACGATTTCTTCTTATTTGACGCCTTTTATCAGTCGGGGTACTATTACTATGGATGAATATAGTTGTCATAGGTATTTCCATAAAGGGATCTCAGCTGGAAATCTATATTTTCTCTTTGCCTAAAACCTTTGGCTATAAGCCGAACCTTTTATTTATCAGTTGTACCTTCCAGTTTTTGTTTATTTAAAAAAAAACATTTACAACTTATTGGTTTGCAACCAGGAGACAAGTCTACTAAGTGCGTGATCCTGTCAGATTCTAGAGAATCCACCTCATGAGTAATAACATCTAGCTACAAATTTGCATCCAGAGATGACAATACTTCTTGAAATTTTTTTAGTTCTTTTTCTAAAATATATATCGCATAATCGAGTCCAAAGTCTTTAGCAAATATCACTCTCTTACTTCTTTGAAGTTATGTTTCTCCTTCATGGTTGCTTTCACTGTTCTTATCACATAAATGTGATTTCATCCAGTGTCCCTACTATTTCTCGATTTGAAAAGAATTTTATTTTCATATAAGTAAACATCATTTGATTCTATAATCACTTTATATTTAAGGTCATAAAACCGCCTTATTGTTTATTACATATCCAAATGAATACATATTCATAAGCTCTATTGATGAGTTTAACTCACTCCGGGTCCAAAATCATGACTAAGCCAAACAACCCCTGATTCTAAATTAAGACAAGTTTGGTTGTCATTTCTTCACTATCTCATAAGAAATGACTATATTTTTAGATATGAAACTCTATTCAAGACAATAACAAAGATTCAATAAAATTCCCCCGCTAGTGAGATGCATCATCAGAATTCAACATAACAGCAAGGACTTATTTAGGAAGAGTTCTATTATTTATTTCCTATTTACCATTCATCTCAGGAGAATATGGTGGAGTGGTTTGATTTACAATTTCATATTGTATAAAATTCGTTAAATAAATTAGAATCATACTCAGTTCCTCTATCACTACGAAACCTCTAAATTTTCTTACTATATTGATTTTCAATTTCATTCACAAAAGTCTCAAATATGTCAAGCGCTTCGCTTTTATTCTTCATTAGGCATACAATAGTATAATAAGAGCAATTGTCAATAAAAGTGATGAAATAACATTTATTGTTTTTGGTTAAAGTTTCATCAAGTTCACATAAGTCAAAAGGCATTAGATCTAAAGGTTCAAATTCTCTTATTATCAATTTATGTGAAGTCTTAATTATTTTAGGTTGAATGCAAAATTCACATTTTTCTAAGTCATTGACATTTAATTTTGGTACTAAGCCTAAAATACTTAAATTAGAAATAACAACTTATTAACATGACAGGGTCTAGCATGCAAAAACATTAAAATCACAAAAAAGAGTAAATAGAAGAAGACATTTTATCCATTTCAATATTTAACTTAAACATGCCATAAGTGGCTTGCATTTTCCCTACAAAAACATCATTTTTAGTGATGGTGTGTAAATTTTCCCCAATACACCGACTAAACTCCGCCTTATTCAATAAAAATCTAAAAACAAAATTATTTATAATTTCAAGATTATGCATGACATCCTTCAAAATTAAAGTCTTACTGAAGGTGAATTTTAGCTCCACGTTTTCAATATCAACAACGTTAGTCGTGTGCGTATCTCTCAACAACACTTTCTAATCTTCAACATTTGTGTATTCTTTGAACATATCACGATCATAACAGGCATGATGAGAGACATCAATATCAATCCACCAATCATCAAATCCATTAACCATGTATCAAATCCATCAACCATGTTGGTTTCGCTGACCATAGCAATAAATTTCTTATCATTCAGGTTAACATGTGTATTAGGGGCATCAACAAGTTTAGGCTTACTTGTATGCCTCTTATCCATATGACATGATTTTCAACCATTGAAGCAAGATGAAACACCAATGTCATTTTATTGAAGTGGTGGTTGTTGTTTAACAATGGGGGCACTAGAAGGAATTTCATTCTTAATTCGGTTCATCGCATTGCGCTTCTAATTCTTTAATGTTTTTCCATATGGCTTCACAACTGGTCGAATTTTTTGTTGTTGTTTGAAACAATCAAGAATTCACATTTTGATCTTTCCTCCCAAACTCTTCTTCAATTGGGAGGCGAGTAACAAGACTCTTGATTGAAAGTTATTTTGTTTTGGGACATAGTAAACTTTTTGAATTATTTTCAATCAGGGGCAATTTGTCAACAACAACAACAATTTTAAATTGTTCATTTAATGGCATACTTTTAGTGACAATTTTGTGAGCAATATTTTGAAGTTTATGACATTGATCTTCTACAAACTGTTCATATACTATTTGATACTTCAAGTAGCAACTATCAACATACTTCTTTACTCCTTCTTCTTATGTATCATACTTCTTTTCATAGACTCCCAAACTTATTTTGCAATATTGCAATTATGGTAAGAATCATACAGATCATCAGCGAGTCCATTCAAATTATTATTTTTACATAGATAATCATTGTCTTTCTATAAGGCGGTTTTTTTCCATAGCTGTAAATCCTTTCTTTAACATGTGTAGCAGATTGTTTCGACAGAGTTAACGATTTCATATGAATTCACAAATTTCTTACCATTAGTTTATTAAATTGATCTATAAGCAACAATAGGAATGTCATCGGTCAAAATATTTACAATCTTTTTTATGATTAAGAAAAATAAATTTTTTGTCACCAACGTATGAAATGACTTCCTTCAAATTTGAACGGTTTTTCAAAGACAATATTAGAAGTACCAATAATTTCTTCGATAGCCATGACACTTTAGAAACTTCTTAATTTTTTTTTCAATTAAAAACTTGGTTTTTAAAATATGACATTGAAGAAATTATTTGGTCGATTCACATATTAGGTCACTCTTTTTAAGATGTTTTTCGACACTTCACAAATTGTGTCAGTCAGGCGATCAACCACGACATCTCTAAAATAAAACAACCTAGTTCAAAATGTTATAGTTATTACTATACTGTAGATATCTGATCAAATATTATACCCTCAAATTATTATTGTTTGATCATCCTAAGTAATTTCTTGAACGAAGAGAAATTCAAATATTTTGGAAAAGAGAACTCAATAATGGTCATTTGATCATTCTAAATAATTTATAGAACTAAGAGAAATTTAAATAATTTTTCAAAGAGAATCCAAAAAATACTTGAAAGATTCAATAAATAGAAATAAAAGGAAACAAGTTGGCGCTTCGACAATTCAAAAAAATAAAATAAAGAGAATGAGGAAGGAAAAACTATGAAGTAGTTTTAAGTGTATTTTGAAATGAAACATATGCATTTCTTATATAATGAAATAAGCTAATCAAGTTATGTAATCTAAGCATAATTATAATTTTTCGTTTTTATATAATACTAAAAACGAACTATATAGTGTGTAAGCTAAGCTATGTGAGACATATGTAGAGTCTTTCTCAATTAACATAGAAACACACATAATTTTCTAACAATGTGAGATTTAAGGAATTGTTTCGACATGTTCCAACAATCTCCCACTTAAATTTAGAAAATTATTTTAGAGTTAACATAAAATATTTATAAGATTGTGCATAAACAAATGTGTCTACGACTTGAACCTTTGCATAATAAGTAAGATTTTAATTCAACAAGAGTAACTCGTAGTCTTGAACTTTATCTCAAACATCAAACTTAGAAACATGTTTTTCTTAGGATATATTCTATAAGCAAGTTCTTTAATAGACCTACATGTATATCCTAGTTGTTATAAGTACGACAATCACACAAATGAGTTTATTAGGAGCACTTATATAGCTAAGTACTTTACTTATGCAGAGTATATATCTCATTAAGAGTTTTTATTATCGCATTCTTATATTGCTTTAGGATTCATGTTTCTCTTATTTATACTAGCATGATCATCTCATATTACTCATTAGTTGTCATTACTCATTGAACCTAATTCATGTGATCTTTAGTTTTTTAGGTTGGGTTATCATCGCAAATAATTGACTTACTTATATGAATTAGCCTCATCTTAATGGATGTATTATGGATTTTCTCTATAGGTAACCCTTTTGTAAATGATCTGCTAAGTTTACATCAGTACGCTCAAGATCCCTTGTTATAGCTCTTTTAGAGATACACTCTCCAATGATTTCTTCTTATTTTACGTTTCTTACCATTATACTAACAGATCTCAAATTTTGAAATTGTCGCAGTATTATCGCAATGGATCAATATAACTGACATATTTTTTTTTTCTTTCTAAAAAGGGATCTTAGCTAGAAAACATCTTAACCAACTTGTTTTTTCACTAGTAGTTACTAATGATATCATTTTAGAGTCCATCGTGAATTGAGTTAATATAGTATGTTTCTTTAATTTCTAAAATACAACTCCTTCAGCTATACTGAATATATAGCTATTAGTTGCTTTAGAACCATGTAATAAGATATTCTAATCTGCATCACTATATCCTTCATGTACACCAGAAAATCTTTGATGATGTAAATCAATATTCATGGTCCTTTTAAGGTATTGCATGACTCTTTCAATGGCATGTCAATGTTCATTATTCGATCTACAATTAAACACACATAACATTCTCACGACATATGCAATGTCGAGTCTATTACAATTAGTGGTACACTTAAGACCGCCAATAATGCTCACATTCTCAATTTTTCTAACAATATTGTTCCGGTATGGGCCTCACCTCGGCAGGCCCAATACCACATGCGGCCCAACAAGCGAACCGGGCACGCCTGGCACGCGCCCCTTCGGAACAAGCAGGAGCAGGCCGCCGAGCACATGCTACATCTCCACATCCTTTTTTGTCGTCCACCACGCCGGACGAGCAGAACCACCCGGGCTCCCCTCCGCGGGGAGAATAACGTGTTTGGCGCACGTTCTCCACGTGCTCCCCTCCGCGGGGACACGTCACCGACCAGCTGCCCACCTCCGAAAGAGCAGGTCAAACCCACTTTCCGGGGATCTAGGGGCAGTTGAACTAGGGCGAAGACCACGTCCTGGTCTTCACTACGCCACGTAAGCCCTAGCAGTCATTAGGGTTGGGCCTGGTCATCCAGCCCACCTCGAATGACCGTTGGCCCAGCGCTGGGGTCTTTCTATAAATACCCTATTCTTCAAGAGGGTCAGGTAACTCTTCTTGCCCCTTTTTCTGTACTATTGCTTCCTCTTTGTCCAACTTTTTACTTGGGCGTCGGAGTGCTTTGCAGGTACACCCCCCTCCACACCTATCTCAGCACCGGCCGTCTGCCGGCCAACTCTAGCGAGGCCAACGCAATGAAACGACGGGCTTGCTCGTACGTCCTCCTCGAGGGACGACTGTACCGCCGAGGCTTCGCAATCCCACTCCTCAAATGCATAGATAAATCCCAGAGTACGACCGTTCTAGAAGAAATCCATGAAGGTATCAACGCGCAGCACCTCGGCGGCAGATCCCTAGCGCGCAAGGCCCTACGCGCAGGCTACTACTGGCCGTCAATGCAGTCCGACGCGAAGGAACATGTCAAACGGTGTGATAAGTGTCAACGACACGGAGACATGCACCTCGCCCCCCAACCGACCTCACGTCCCTCTCATCTCCGTGGCCGTTCGCCTGGTGGGGGCTGGACATCCTCGGGCCCTTCCCCCTCGGTTCATACCAGAACAAGTACCTCATCGTGGGAGTCGACTACTTCACCAAGTGGATCGAGGCTGAAACTCTGGCCAAAATCACCGCCCACAACATACTCCGATTCTACAAACGCAACATCCTCGCCAGATTCGGGGTACCGCTCGCCATCGTCACCGACAACGGCACACAATTCACAGACAAAAACTTCCGCGACTTCGTCACCAAACTCGGGACCAAACATCACTTCGCCTCGGTCGAACATCCTCAGACAAACGGCCAGGCGGAGTCGGCGAACAGAGTTATACTCAGAGGACTCAGACGACGACTCGGAGACGCCAAACGAGCATGGGTCGAAGAACTCCACAGCGTCCTCTGGGCATACCGTACTACCCCCCACTCAACCACGGGGGAGACCCCATTTCGCCTCACGTACGGAACCGAGGCCGTGATACCGGTCGAAATCCGCGAACCGTCCAGACGAACGGAAGCTCCCCTGGACACCGACGACAACGACGGCTCCCTCCAAGAAGAGCTCGACCTCGTCGAAGAAATCCGCTCAGGAGCAGCTCTCCGGGAAGCCCGGCTGAAGCAACAAGTCACACTTCGCCATAACAACAAAGTCATAAAACGCGATTTTCAAACAGGCGACCTAGTTCTACGCAGAAACCAGAAAGACTCCCACGAGGGCAAACTGGCTGCGAACTGGGAAGGCCCGTACCGAGTCCGGGACAAAACGTAGCACGGGGCCTATTACCTCGAAAACCTGCACGGTGAACAACTAGCTCGACCATGGAACGCCGCGAAGCTTAAGCGGTACTACAGTTAACACATTGCCCGCGACGACCCATCGTCCCGACCACTGGGGGGGGGCGACATGGTACCACCGCACACCCCCGCGTCCACCAGCGACCAAAGAAAAGCAAGCCCTGCCTCTCGTGTGCGCGGGCAGAAGGCCTTGCTCGGCAGGGAATACCTCGACCGAGGCTCCTCGCCGCCGTACCAAAACAGGCAGGACACCCAGCTCGCGATGGGCCGTCCACGCCCCGGGGAAAACTACCCCCGAAACGGCCCGGCTACATCCCCGGCCAAACCGGCCAGTTCCCTGCACTACTGGTAACAAATTGTCGAGCTAAACACACCGAGCGCACACTTAGAAAATTTACAAGAAATGTCATACACATCAGAGGCATTCAAACAAATACGAAAAACGAGCATAAAACGACATGCAAATAACGAGCGCACACTTAGAAAATCCACGATAAATATATTTAACAAAAGCGGGCACCAGCCCAGTAGTCAATGATACAAACACAGAGCACGCAGGCCCAAAGAAAAAGATAACAAACATCGGCACGCAGGCCACAAAAACAACGAGCACGCAGGCCCGGCAACCTATGCTTCCTCGTCCGCCCGGTCAGCAGCCACGGGTTCCTCCTCGGGGATAACAAGATAGGGATCGATCACCCTCCCATCAACAATCTCGTGGTACGACCCTATCCCGTCCACGACCAGCACGACACCAGGGTTGGCGACCTGAATCTGCTCGACCGCGTTCTTGAACCCGACCTCAACGACCTCCAGACAATCGCTCTCCAACACCCGGATACGGGCGATCAAGTCAGCACGGGTGATTAACCGTCGATCCCCATCAGTCTCGTCCTCGGCCGGACGAACAGCGCTGTCCAAAACCTCCGTGCGAACCTTCAACGCCTGCACCTCGGCCGTCGCTGTCCCCAGCTTCTCCTCCAGCGAAGTCACCTTCCCCTCAGCACCCTCTGCCCGTTTCCGCTGCTCGGCGACATCCTTCTGGCTCTTCTCCAACTCCTCAGTGAGCTTGGCCAACCGCGACTGCGTGAAAGTGAGATCCCCTTGCAGTTTGGACAGCTCAGCAGCGGAGCAGCCCTCCTCGTTCAGCACGAGAGCCGTCGTAAACGTCCGCATCATTGCGGTCAAGTCCTCAGCCAGGACACGTCGACGGGTCTCCCGATCAGCCTGACGAACAACCTTCACCTCCCCGGCGGAAACAGTGGGGGAACGGGCACCATGAAAATATCCCGGATGCTGGTGGCAGGGAGGGACGACATAACCTTCCTCGACGGCGCCGACCGTCAGATCCACCACCCGAGGCTCCTCGGACCTTTGCCTCTTCGACACTCCTTGAGACACAGGGGATTGGCTCTCTTGAGGCGACGAGGACGAAGTTTGCCCCCCTTGCGTCGCGACCTCCTGCCCGACCAGCTGACTCACCCTCGTCCTCAGGGCCACGGCATTCCTAGCAGCGCGCAACTGCTTCACCCGCTCGTCGACAGTAGACATGTTCGCTGCAAAAACAAAGAAATGGGTTAGCGACGATCAAAAACCCCGACCACGAGGGAAAACGAACATCCCTACCTAGATAATCCAGAGCGGCCGCCCCGGTCGCACAACCGAGCAAAGTCTTAGTATTTATCAAACGCTTCTTGGTGCGTATGTTCCCCTGGGCGTCGAGGATATACCGACCGTCGGGCGTCACCAGCTTCGACGGAGGGAGAGACCGCACAAAAGCAATTATTTTCAAATAGGCGGCCATGTCCTTCTCCTCGAGGGTCCCCGCCCGGACGATATACCTATCCGTCCCTCGGCTGAAATGCTCCGCAGTCCACAGTAGATGTATCTTAGGAAGCCACGCGCGGAACCGCTGGCCATCTACCGTGCGCTCGCCCTCATCGAAGAGAGTGTCCGAGCCGTGCTGCGTGATCGGTTTGACGAGGTAGAACCGACTTTTGAAGTCTTTGACAGAATCGCTATACGCTTTGAAAATTTTAGTCGATTGTTTGAAGGAGACCCATCTGTGGCGACCTCGCACCGTCTGCCGCTGCAAATGAAAGATGCGGAAAAATAACGACACCGTCGGCTCCACCGAGAGGTAGAAACACACCACCTCGAAAGCCCGGATGAAAGCCAAAGCGTTGGGGTGCAGCTGAGACGGGGCAAGACGCAGCCAGTCAAAAAGCCCCAGATGGAAGGCGGAAAACGGTAATCGGAGCCGAGCTTCTTTAAAATAAAATTCATACATCGGGAACATCCGCCGCCCATATCGCGAACAGATTCGGTGATGTTCTTTTGGCCGGTACACCTGCCAGTGTTGTGTTTCCCCTATCGGCGTGTCCTCGACCGTGGCGTACACGTCGGACGAGTCGGCCACAAAGCAAGAGGGGATAGAAAGTGGCTCCTCGGCCGCCCACTCCTCGGACGGGGCGATACCCTCGTCGTCATACTCCGGGACCTCAGGTTCATTGTCTTCAACCATTATCCCCGACACCAGAGCCGACATCTACACCTGAAAGCAGAGGACATCGGTGAATTCGATAGCCAGGATCAAATCCACCCTTCCACCGCAAGTCAAGTGAAAGGGCGACAAAAGCCGAGAGGCGACGAGCAGACACTCGCTCCCCGTCTACCCTCCTCGGGGATCAAAGAACGACCCCTCCCCCCCTCGGGACGGCCATCGGAGAAGGTACTTCTCCCCGGGGCATTCATCGGAGAAAGCCCCCGTCCTCGGGGCATTCATCAGAAAAAGCTCTCGTCCTCGGGGCATTCATCAGAAAAAGCTCCCGTCCTCGGGGCATTTATCGGAACTAGCCTACCGTCCCCGGGACATTCATCGGAAACTCGCCAGACACGGCGGAACTCACGTCCCTCCTCGGGGCGTTCATCACGCCCCGACCACACGTTCCAGTTAGACGACGAAAATAAAAAGGAAGGGAAAAGAGGAACTCACTTGTAACGGCGGCGGACGGATGAAAAGAGCAAACGGTACGGCGGCGATCGGCGGCAAGCGGCGGACGAGCAGAGACGATAAAAGATTAGCAGGGAGAAAAGTAACAGAATGAGCGGGGACCTCCGTATTTATAACCCAGCGCGGGACTCGAAGCGACCCTAGGCTCATTAATGACATAAGGTAGCCGCCCCTACGACCGCTTAACACAAGACACGTGGCGGCAACCTGACAGTCGCGTCCCTTCACCTGCCTCCTCCCCGTTCTGCCGACGATCGGAGTCCTCCGTGCGAGTGCCCGCTCCAGACACGACGACCATAAGTCCTCGCTCTTCCCCAGAGCTTTGACTTGGGGGGCTCCTGTTCCGGTATGAGCCTCACCTCGGCAGGCCCAATACCACATGCGGCCCAACAAGCGAACCGGGCACGCCTGGCACGCGCCCCTTCGAAACGAGCAGGAGCAGGCCGCCGAGCACAAGCTACATCTCCACATCCTTTTTTGTCGTCCACCACGCCGGACGAGCAGAACCACCCGGGCTCCCCTCCGCGGGGAGAATAACGTGTTCGGCGCACGTTCTCCACGTGCTCCCCTCCGCGGGGACACGTCACCGACCAGCTGCCCACCTCCGAAAGAGCAGGTCAAACCCACTTTCCGGGGATCTAGGGGCAGTTGAACTAGGGCGAAGACCACGTCCTGGTCTTCACTACGCCACGTAAGCCCTAGCAGTCATTAGGGTTGGGCCCTGGTCATCCAGCCCACCTCGAATGACCGTTGGCCCAGCGCTGGGGTCTCTCTATAAATACCCTCTTCTTCAAGAGGGTCAGGTAACTCTTCTTGCCCCTTTTTCTGTACTATTGCTTCCTCTCTGTCCAACTTCTTACTTGGGCGTCGGAGTGCTTTGCAGGTACACCCCCCCTCCTCTTTCTCACCCCGGCGAGCAGGGTAGCAGCCCAACGGAGTGTGGCCAGTCCATGATCCCTTCCTGATCAGGTCAGATCAAATATCATTAATATTCTTAAATAATTTTACATTTGAATCATAAAGTGTGCAAGCATATTTACACTCAAAAGTAATTATACTTCTTTAAAATATCACATAGTAAGATTGATAAAAAAAATTCTCTTTTTAAATATTGTGATCTTGATTCCATGAATCACAATGACTTTTTCAAAATCTTTCAAAGAAACTTGTATTTTCTCTTTCCCCAAAGAAAAAAAACAATATACATACAACAAGAAACATTGGTAAAATCAAAGAACACTTTTGGTTATATACACATTTATATACAGCAAATATCTTAGGTTATATACACATTTATATACAGCAAATATCTTTAGGAAAGAAAAACTAATTATTTTGAAATAAATACTGCATATTTATTTATTTTATGTGATGTTACTTTTATACCTTATTAGGACTGGAAATGAGTCGAGTCGAGTCGAACTCACCTCAGCTCGGCTCGACTCGTTAAGAATTGTTCGAATTCGAGTTAAGAATTGTTCGAATTCGAGTTCGAGTTCGAGTTTGACACGAACTTTTTTTTAAGCTCAAACTCGACTCGTTATAAGTTCACGAACAGTTCGGTTCGACTCGTTAGGTTCATCTCATTAGGTTCAGCTCACATGGTTCACGAACTTAAAAACTATTTTTTAAATATATATATTTTTTAGTATATTTGACATTTTAAATAAATATATATATTTTAAATAAAATATTAAAATAAAATAAAAGTTATCATATTAAAATTTAACTTTATCTTCGAAATCCACTAATTTAAAACCTACACAACTTTCAAGAGATACATTTAAGAGTCTAATTCAAAAACTATTAAATTGAAGATTAAATTTGTCTAAGATTTGAAGTAAATATTTAAACATAATCTTAAAGACAGTATAATTCTTTTTATATGTAATCGAGTTGACTCATGAACCTAACGAGTCGAACTATGTATAGTTCAAGTTCAGCTCATTTAGTTAACGAACTTAATTTTTCGCTCATACTCAACTCCTTTGGTTCATGAACCTAGTTCAACGATTTAATTGTCGAGTCGAATTTCGAACTATCTTCGAGTTGGTTTGGTTCATTGCCAGCCCTATACCTTACAATCTCTCATACACTCTACAAATATAAAAATAAAAGAAAAAATGGACACAAACATTGACTCTCCGGCATCATACACTCTACAAAGATAAAAATAAAAGAAAAAATGGACACAAACATTGACTCTCCGGCACCGGAATCTTCGTCGCCGGTTTATCACCCAGCAGTGGCACCACTCTCTTATCTTCTCGGAACATGGAGAGGACAAGGAGAAGGAGGCTACCCCACCATCAATTCCTTCTCCTATGGTGAAGAACTTCACTTCTATCATCCACCTAACAAGGTTTTCCTTTCTCTCTTTATTTCTCTATAAATCTCATTTGGGTCTCTCAAAGTTTTGTTTTTTATTAATGGGTAGGTTTTTTTGGTTGTGTTTATGTGTTTTATGTATTGATTGTGTGAAATGGGTGTAGCCTGTGATAGGGTACACTCAGAAGACATGGAAACTCAGTTCTGGAGAGCCTATGCATTCTGAGAGTGGATACTGGCGTCCTAAACCTGATGGAACCATTGAAGTTGTCATTGCTCAAAGCAATGGTCTTGTTGAAGTTCAGGTACTTCAAGGATACACTGCTTTTGACTATTTTCATTCATATTTGTTTTTTGTATCTATATTCTATATGGTATGCTAGAAATTATGGATTTGATTTGAAGGCTAAAGTTGATTTAGTTTTGATTAAAAAATATCGCATTTTGCTGTCAAATTCCAGAAAGGGACATATAACACTGAAGAGAAAGTGATACAGCTTCAGAGTGAACTTGTGGGAAATGCTTCCGAGGTGATTTAACATGATCGTTTTTCGCAAGTACAACAAAACCAATATCTCGTGTATCATGTTTATAATCGAAATGTTCAAATATGACTTATTTTTTTCTTATATTTGTGTCCAATGCTAAAAGAAGAAAGTAGTGGCTGAAATGGATCAACCAGTGATTCATTCTGTTTTTGTGTTGTATGCATTCGAAACAGGTTACAGGGATTCAAAGATGTTTTCGGCTCGTAGAAGGGAATCTTTGTTATGAGGTTGAGATGGCTACCAATACAGTTACCCTTCAGCCACACTTGAAAGCAACACTGAAGAAACTCTAAAGCAAATAGAGTACATACATGGCTTGAATTGAAATTTTGTCGTCGGAATCTACTCTTTATGAGTAAAGTTTCATGTTACAATCAAGTTAAATGCATTTACATCTTTCTTATTATGATTAACATTGTAACACATGCTTATCTAGACTCTTGTATTCTGTTTTTCTTTTTAAAAACTTATACTTTGGATACAACTTAACTTAACTACAGAAGTTAATAGAGTCTGCAACTTTCATCAAATTGACACTAGTTTTATCCATGATTTCACTTTGTTAGAGTCACCATTTTCCAAGAAATTACTAGATGTATTCTTCTGCATTCTTGGTATATACTTGATCAATCACTTCAAAGTATGACCCCTTATTCTTTAGGGCTGATTCAAGAAGCTGCAACTAAAGTAAGGACTTTAAACTCTAAAATGTAGGCCTATTAGTACTAAGCTCCCATACTTTGTGTTGCTGTTTTAGTTCCTATTTGACAGACAATGCACAACTTGGAGACAATCAGTTTCAATAATCATTCGTCAACAGTTAAGATTTTGAAGCCATTTTAATACCATCAACATGCTTCTGCCTCGACCTCCTTCAGCTATGGCATGCCTACTTGATATGTTGTAACTTGTAAGGCTTTAGATCAGTGATCCTTTATCATCTCTCAAAGGAGCTCCAATTTCATTGCAATTTTGGTTGGCCAATTAATGCAGCATCTATGTTTCATTTCAATGTCCCTGGATTTGGCTTTGTCCATCTGCAGTCTTGCTCTTGCCGGAGATTTTATCCTTCCACCCTTTTGGATCCGGCATCCCCCAATTTTCTATAATACCAAAAATATGCTGTCAATTTTTTATACATAAATATCGCACGAAAAATTCGGTAGTTGAACTTAAAAATACGGTATGAATAATTTTGTTGGTAGGTTAGTATAAAAGTCTGGTATGCATTTTTATCGGGTTTTATATATAACCGGTGCGTGGAAAAATATACCGTTTTAAAATAATACCATGGATTACCAGAGTTTTTTCAAAATAGTGAAAATCCGACAATGTTATATTATTGATTTTTTGAAAAGATCATGCGATTACCGAATATTTAGCATGACTATAAAAAACGTGGTGGTTTGAATTTTAATGGTTGGATTTTGTCTATAGTTTTGTATAGTTGTAATTGCACCGAAAATTATGCGTGGTACATAATGAATTAAAACTTGTCTAAATATGGATTTACATGTTAAAAAAACATCTTAGAATGTCTTAATATTCGTATCTGACAGTTGTGTACTTCAACGACGTGAAACCTTTTGTTGATTTTCGGCTCTCTGAGGACACCGCTACTCTCGTTATTCTGAGATCCAAATTGAATAAGTTGTTGCCCCACACTAAAAAAAGGTGGTTAAGATCGAGATTCGTGCACTATCAATTGATACTGAAGAAAATGTGAAGTACAACAACTTTGAGTTGAAGAGTAATGAAGATTTGAAGATTATATGAACTGTGGACAACATAACATCTAGGCCATCAAAGGGAACAATCAAATTTGATGGGACAATTGCTAGATCTGTTGATGATATAAGCAAGTTGTTGAAACATCCAGAGTTATCTAATAATATTTACGTTTTGTTATTTATTATTGTATTGTCTTTGTTAAGTTATGGTAATCCCGCAGTAAATTAATGTTAAATGTTTATCTAATAAACTCTAAAGTTAAAATGTTAACAATATACAAATAATACAAAAATAATAAAATCTACATAGGTCTCCCACATGCTATGCGTGTTATATGTGATGTCAAAGTATAAACCTTATTACCTGGGTTTACCAAGCCTGTGAAGTTATCTGTAAGTACCTATATCATCTATAGACGTTGCTGGTCAACAACACTAGGTGGAGGTTGTGAAGGCGGTGACACGTCATCAGAAGGTCTCGTAGCTCCATAAGGTTCAACATCATCCGCATGTTGAATAGGTAGGATGACGTGAGGGTGTGATATTGTAAAGTATCACTCAAAATAACCATTCACACACTATCCAGGGAACTGAACCTCCACAACATGATTTGTAATAGCATGAGCACAATCGACAATGTTAGACACAAACCATCTATCAATGTCTTCAGCTGGCATAATAGGGACTAACGCAAACACCTTTTAGGTAAGTATCTAGCCACTAAACTATCCCGCCACAAATAACCAGAAAAAGTGTCATCAAACTTCTAATGCACTACACGGTCTGCGTAGGGTGTCTATATGACATCTCTATGATCAACACATCGATCCTCCACATGTACTCTTGAAAACCACCTGAATGTGAATGTTTGACCCTCCATCTCTTGGCCCATGGGGAGCCATCGATGGTAGGACCACTAACACGCCTGTCACAAATGAATGGGAAATGCTCGTATATCTAACATTGCACAAAAACATATTTGAATCAGCAAATGTCATAAATAAGAACTAAAGTAATAAGACATAATACATTTTTATACTTGAAACTGAAATAGACTCATATAACCAGCAAACTGCCTCGTCTCAAAGACAGTCGCCTCTTCAAGTGCAATATATATTATAATCAATGCAGCACCCTCATGCACAATTGACATGGTGAAGATCAACAAACAGAGACATGTATCTGACATCAATATATACATGAGACTTATCCACTAAGATAATACACCCTACAAGATATAACATGTATACCTTAAAGGTTGCCTCATACATAAACTATTCAGACTATTCCGCCAGTGTTGTATACCTCTCTCAGAGCCAAGAGAGATGAAAATGAACACCCCTATTAAATTTAAACTCATCCATCACCATGGGCGTGGTAACCCCCAAGCATTGTGTAGCAGTAATACATTCAAGCTCTTAGTTAATAAGAGAAACAGTGAAAAGCTACTGACAGGAGGAAATGGAATAAAGAGAAAACATCATCCAAAGTATCTAAGATAATGGTGCCACCAATTCATCCATATTACCATTGCAATCTAGCATGTCACATTGTTGTCTAAGCTAGTGAACACATTTAATATTGTAATAACAAACCCATTTTTATTTGGGGATTGTTCATTAGACCACATGCCTCACTCACACACTGCGGTGAAATTCTTAAAATATTCCTAAATTTTGAAATTTAAAATCCAGACGCACAAAATACACGACAAACTCTATGAAACACGCTAAAGAAAATATTAAAAATGTATGGGTTTTAGAATCTGGATTAATATATTACAGAGATTAAAATTCAAACACGCCTCAACACACCACACATATGCCTAATTTCGTTACCACGCAAAAACACATTTAAAAAAAAAATCAAATTTCAATGTTCATATTTCATACAAAGATTGAAATCTAAACGTCTTTAAGTATTCATGTCCATACTTTTCCCATTTCATTCCTTTTTTCTTTTCAGCAAAGTTAACAAAACAAATCTCATGAGCATACTCATGTTCCAACCGTTTTCAAGTTTTCTCACAACTTCAACTCTAATACATTTAATCTTAGCACATCTCTCAAGTTCTACTCCATCACAATCAATTTAAGATCATCCATCTCCCACTTTTAGTAAATTTTTTACTTTCATACTTTTTATTTTTGATGCATGCATTACCTTAATAGGTTATAGTTATGGTAAATTAGGTTACATGCAATATATGTGTCATATTTGTATTGTCTTAATTTGCTTTGGTTTGAAATTTTAAAGTTTTAGACTTAGGGTTCGTAAGTTTTGGTCCTACAGGTTGTACATCATGTGCCAACTCATCATCCATGAAATACAGTATACGGTTACATCTAATGATTTTATAGAGTGTCACATTCTTACATGATATCAGATGCAAAAACAGATCTCCCAAAGACAACTCATCAAGAGATACTAGAAGAGAAGCAGACAAAACTGGACCATGTTGTAGTTGTGTTGTTGATATGTCAATGTATTATGACTATTGAGAGAGAGGTTGTAGCTAGATGAGAGTTTAAGGAAGACAATTCTCAGATGGTCACACTACATGCCATCTTAGCAGAGAAACGACACATGTTGCAGTATAGAAGGTATAAGAGGAGCAAGAACGCCAGATAAACACAATAATAATATTTTACTTTGTATTTTGATATTAAATTTTGAAATTTTGTATTATAGTTGTATTTTATAATCAATGATTTATAAATTTACCAACATTTTATTTGAATTTGATCTTATTGTTGAATAACAAATGTGTATGATTTATCGTGTGATTGATTTATAATATAATGGTCATTAATGAGTAAAAAAAACTGTCTAAGGGTTTGCTCGGATATTAATATTGACTCACCCTACTGTAAGAAAAAACATATAGACAATGCATAGAATTTATCCCGATGTTCAAATTCAAATTTTTTAAAGATAAATTCAATGATTGAAATCCAGATATATTTTTAGTAAAAATGTGGTGTCTATCTGATAAAGTGATTTTATTTAAAAAATGTGTTCGAATTTGAAGCTCCAAACTAAACAAAGAACATTTTTCGGTTTTTATGGGGTGTGTTATCGCATCCATATAGTGAACACCACCCTTGCATATTTCATCGTACTTCCGATAATAAATTTTTTTAATCATATTTTTATCATGAAGATATTATTTATAATTTTTTGTTGTAAATTTTTAACAAATATTTCTATGACTATTGAGATTATTTTACCAAATCATACATTTATTAAAAAGATATTCTTTATAAAATCTCTATTATAATAACTAATAAAATATCTCTTAATCATATATATTATTTATAAAATTTCTATAATAATAACAAATAAAATATTTCTAATACTTAGACAACCTGCAATTATTAAAGTACATCGACTTAATTATTGTTAGCCTTTTTGAGTTCAGTTTTTCATCTTGAGATTTTGTCCCGCCACCATAGATGTACTTGATATCTTTTCAATTTTTTATAATATCTAAAATATCATTATTATTTTTTAATTAAAAATAGCATACGAAAAATTCAGTAGAGTAAGTAAAAAATTTGTTATGAATGTAAAAATTCGATAAATTATTTCAAAATATCATGTAATCCTTTTTTCGGTTTTTATAACAAAAAATGGTGCGTTGAAAAATATATTGATTAAAAAAAATTATGGATTATCGGATTTTTTTTTCAAAAATCTTGAAAAATCTAATAGCGTAAAAATCACTGTTTTTTTTAAAAGCTCACACATTTATCGAATATTAAACAGGGCTATGAAATATTCTATAGTTTGAATTTTCACGTTTGAGATTTTACCGACAGTTTTCTACCATTGTTATTGCACCAATAGTTGTGTCTGGTCCATAATAAATTCAAACTTGTATAAATAGGGATCGTATGTTATTAAAAAAAAACATCTTATAATGCCTTAATATTTGTATATGGCAGTTGTGTACGTGAAACCTCTTGTTGATTTTTGCCTCTCCGAGGACACCACTAATCTCGCTGTTTTTATATCCAAGTTGGATAATCAGCTTCCCCACACCAACAAAAAAGTGGATAAGATCGAGTTTCGCACATCATCGATTGATACGGAAGGAAAAGTAAAATACAACAATATTAAGTTGGAGACTGATGAAGATTTGAAGGTTATGTGGAGAACATATCACTATGGATCAACGAAGGGGACCAGTCGAGTTTGATGCGACAATTGCTAGATTTGTCGATGATATAATCAAGATGTTGATGTTAGAACACAGATTGGTTCTTAATAATATCTCTTTGTTTTGATGATAACTATTAGGAAATTTTATATTTAAGAATTATGCACTCTAAAATTTGTTTGAGAGTTTTACTGCAGATTGAAATGAAATTAACTCTCTAGAAGCAAATCTGAATTGTATACAAGAAGTTATCTTGACTTTGAAGCGCCAGATGCATTCATTAGAAGATTCTGATTGCTGTTTACAGAAGATCCTGAGCGTAGTCTCCAGAAGGATCTGAAGCAAGAAGCTCCAGAAGGTTCTGAAGCAGAAGAATCTGAAGCTAGTCAGAAGCATCTGAAGCTAAGAAGAATATTGTATGAAGAGTTTCTCAAAGCATAGTTTCTACAGAAGTTTCTAAAAGTACTAAAGCTGCCAAGTACTGAAGTTCTGTGACAAATATGCTCTGATGATCAACACGCTGAAAGCACACATGCTGCAGAAGACTCTGATACAGCTAAGTTCTGTACATCATTAGAAGACTCTGACTCAATCAGATTCTGATGAACTTGCTGAAAACTGAAGAAGAAATATTCAAAGAATATATCCGTTGGAGTAAATCAAACGTCTCTTTCCTCATTTGTGCTAGACACAAGAACACAGACAAAAAGGATTTTTCTGTGCTTTCTACTTCTAGGAAAGGTCACTTGATGTGAAGACAAAAAGGCTCAGACCTTTTTGGGACTCTCTTCTCAACGCTCAGCTTCCTTGGATCAGCTGCCTATAAAAGGAAGACTCCACCAAATTCCTTAGTTACACAATTTGCTGAAAAGAAATCATATTATTCAAAGCTCTCATTCTTTCATATTCTTCTTAGAATTATTTGTACTTAAACTTAAGAGAAAAATCACTGTTGTGATAAAAGCTTTTTAGAAGCATTCATACTCTTGTATTTGATTTACATTAATTGTAAAGGTTTTCCTTAAGAGGATTCAGTTGGAATCAGTAGCTCTTGAGAAGACTAAGAACAGTTGTTCTTAGGTGTTACTATTGTAATCTGTTTGATTAAATAGTAGATTAAGTCCTTGTTGAGAAAGGAAAATCACTCTAGGAAGGGTGGACTGGAGTAGTTGAGTTCAACGAACCAGGATAAAAATAATTGTGTTTTTATTTCTAAGTTTTAATCTTTCATACTTATTCAACCCCCCTTCTAAGTATTATCTCACCTTCAGTTGGCATCAGAGCTCCGGTTCTGTGTGTGCTATCACTTAACAGTGTCAGTAAAGATCCAGAGAGAAATACTTTGATATATATATTTATTTGTTACAATGGCTGATAATACAATATCCAATATTAACAATAAATATGAAGAAAGGGACAAGATCAACACCAAACCCCCTATGTTTGATGGGGAGAAATTTGATTACTGGAAAGACAGAATTGAGAGTTTTTTCCTAGGATATGATGCTGATCTATGGGATCTAGTCATAGATGGATATGTCCATCCCCCTGATGGGAATGGCAAGAAGATAGACAGAAAATCTATGACAAATGCTCAGAAGAAAGATTTTAGAAATCATCACAAATCCAGGACTATATTATTGAATGCAATTTCACATACTGAGTATGAAAAAATTACAAACAGGGAAACTGCTTTTGATATGTTTGAATCCCTAAAAATGACTCATGAGGGAAATTCTCAAGTTAAGGAGATAAAAGCTCTGGCTCTGATCCAGAAGTATGAGGCCTTCAAGATGGAAGACTCTACAGGTTTCAGATCCTCACAGCTGGGCTGAAGGTTCTGGACAAGGGATACTCTACATCAGATCATGTAAAGAAAATCATCAGAAGTCTGCCTACCAGATGGAGACCAATGGTGACTGCCTTGAAGATGGCTAAAGATCTGAACAAGATCTCTCTAGAAGAACTCATCAGCTCACTGAGGAGCCATGAAATTGAGCTTGAGGAAGATGAACCTCAGAAGAAAGAAAAAGGTAAATCTGTTGCCTTAAAATCTAACAAAACTGCTAAAGCTTTGCAGGTTATTCAAGAAAGCTCTGAAGAATCTTCTTCTTCTGAAGAAGATGAATTATCTATGCTGTCTAGAAGGATCAACAGACTCTGGAAGCACAAGGGAAAGAAGTTCAACAACTTCAGAAGATCTGATAATAGAAAGGAATCTTATGGGCACAGAAGATCTGGTGATAACACGAAATCATATAGATATTTTCATGCATATTTCAACTAAAGTCTAACCGTTTTCGATCCGATTTCGGGTTATTTCCGTGTATTTGTCTGATGTTTTTGCAGGTATTCAACGATCACGTCTAAACAAGGCAAAATGAAGAAAAGGAGCAATCCCAGATGAAATATGGACGAAAAAGGAGTGAAAACACAATGAAAAGCGCAACAATCAGTTTTTGCTGATGTGACGACCGTCACAACTTCATGACGACCGTCACACGGGTGACGACCGTCACACCTTGTGACGACCGTCATGCAGGCAAAAACGCCCCACTCAGATTTCACGTCAAAAGAGCAGTTCCAATTCCCATTAAGTGGACCACTACTCCCTAAATTATCTGCCTCAAAGTCCATCATCTTCAGAGATAACCGTTGGGATTCCACTTCTATAAAAAGGGAAGCAGAGGACTTCAGAAAGGGTGTTGCATTCATACCACGAAGTGCTGCCGAATTTAATTTCCAGAGCAAATTTACTTTCCAGTTTTTATTTTGTATTCATTTCCCTTTACATTTCCTCATTTCCATTTCCGCTCTTCTGTAATACCTATTGTACTGTACGATCAAATTGGCACTAAAGACCAGAATCCTGCCAACATCTGTAGAGGATCTGCCCAAAGGCCAATTGGCATATTTACAGGTTTTCATTTTGATCGACTTCTGTTTTATTATAATGCAATTTATTATTTATTATTATTATTTATGTTTTGTTTTTCCCAATTCCATGTCTAGCTAAACTTAGGTAATCGATATGTAGTAATAATTCGAATGGGATTTGATAACTCTTGTTTGAAAACTTTCTTTTCACAAAAGTAATTTATGGTCTAAGTGTTTAAAATTGATTCACGAAATAAACTTCGTCGCGAAAGCGAGAACTTATTTAAAAGTAGTTTTGCCACGAAAGTGGGAGATTAATTAAGATACGAACCAACAAGCGAAAGCTGCGGTAAGGTCAGATAGTAAACACTAGGCATTCGTTTTAATAACAGCGAAAGCACTTTAAAATGAATTAGAACTTAGAGATTTCCAAAAAATGATTTTAACCCCGAACGGGATACGAAAGTGTACGTTTGGCCCTTAGGATTATGATTAGCGTCAACAACCATCGTGAGACGAGAGTCTTTGAATCTCCATTTTCTGCTTAAATAAACTGTGAAAACTATTTCATACACAAGTAATTTATCAAATCCCTGAAGAACATAATTACTACGTATCGATTCAATTAATTAAAATCTAAATAGTAATCTTAGTTCCCTCTTTTAGTGACAATCTTATTCCCTTAAAACATATTCTACCTAGTTAAACATAGTAACTCCCGAGAACACTAGTTTGATTACGAGTCCCTGTGGGATCGATATCTTTTATTACTACACGATAGACTGTGCACTTGCAATTAGTTGTATTAGACATAGAAAGTCGCGATCATCTGGCAAGAAAGAAGTTGTGTGCTATGAGTGCAAAGAACCTGGGCATTACAAGAATGATTGCCCCAAACTTCAAAAAGAAAAACCCAAGAAGAAGTTTAACAAAAAGAAGAAGGTTCTGATGGCAACATGGGATGACTCAGATGAATCTGGATCATCTTTTGAATCAGAAGAAGAATGTGCTAATGTTGCACTGGTGGCCAGCACAGAGGATCAAGAGGAAGGTACCTCAGGATATGAATCAGATTCTGAATCTGATGATGACGCAGAAGAGGTAATGGCTAAACTTACCAAAGAAGAACTTATAAAAGTTTTAACAGAAGTTCTTAAAAATTATAACAATATCAAACTCAAATACAAGAAACTGAAAAACAATCTTGAATCTGAGATTGATCTTCTGAAAACAGAACTTGTTGAGCAAAAAGAAATCAATCTGAAAATCAAAAATGAGTTTGAAATAACTCAACAAGAATTTGAATCTGAGACTAAGTCATGTGAAAACATTTTAGAAAAATATGACTCTAGCTTTCAGAGATTTCTTACTAAGAGCATAGACAGAAGCAAGATGGCTTCTATGATCTATGGTGTTAGTGGAAACAACAGAAGAGGTATTGGATATGAATCTTCATCTAGAAACAATCCAAAATCTGTTGACAAACTTTTCATCAAGAAGACACCTCTGTATTCTCAATTTAAATTTGGTCACTTAAATGACATTAAACACACAAGCTCTGAGAAGAATACTTATGTGTTTAAACCCAAGGCAAGTCAGAATAAACACTATGTTGAAAAACAGAAGTTTAGACAAACCTACAAACCAACTAACCCCAAAGGACCCAAGAAGATCTGGGTACCTAAAAACAAAATAATTCCTGTTGCAGATGTTCTTAGCAGCAAGGTCAGGACGCCAATCATGGTACCTGGACTCTGGATGCTCACGACACATGACAGGAGAAAAGTCTATGTTCCAAAGCCTGGAACTTAGATCTGGAGATGACGTGAAGTTTGGAGGGAACCAGAAGGGCAAGATCATTGGATCTGGCACTATTGGAAATGGTAAACTTCCCTCTATTACTAATGTTTTACTTGTTGAAGGATTAAAGCATAACTTATTGTCCATAAGTCAATTAAGTGACAATGGTTATGATATTACCTTTAATCAAAAATGTTGTAAAGCTATTAGTCAAAAGGATGGTTCTATCCTATTTAGTGGTAAGAGGAAAAACAACATTTATAAGATAAATCTTTCAGAACTTAAAGTTCAAAATGTTAAATGCCTCTTGTCTGTTAATGAAGAGCAATGGGTCTGACACAGAAGATTGGGCCATATTAATATGAGACGTATATCTCAGATTAATAAACTTAATCTTGTCAGAGGACTCCCTAATCTGAAGTTCACTTCAGATGCTCTTTGTGAAGCATGCCAGAAAGGGAAGTTTTCAAAAACATCTTTCAAATCAAAAAATGTTGTTTCTACTTCTAAACCACTAGAATTACTTCATATTGATCTATTTGGACCAGTGAAAACTGCATCCATCAGAGGCAAGAAGTATGGATTAGTCATTGTTGATGACTTTAGTAGATGGACATGGGTAAAGTTCTTAAAACACAAGGATGAGTCACATTCTGTGTTCTTTGACTTCTGCAAGCAAGTCCAGAATGAAAAGAATTTCAAAATTATAAAAGTCAGAAGTGATCATGGTGGTGAATTTGAAAATAAATATTTTGAAAATATTTTTCTGAAAATGGCATTGCTCATGATTTTTCCTGTCCTAGAACTCCACAACAGAATGGGGTTGTAGAGAGGAAAAACAGAACTTTGCAAGAAATGGCCAGAACCATGATCAATGAGACAAATCTGGCAAAACATTTTTGGGCAGAAGCAATCAACACAGCTTGTTACATTCAGAACAGAGTGTCTGTTAGACCTTTTCTGAAGAAGACTCCTTATGAACTGTGGAAGAACAAAAAGCCCAACATTTCATATTTTCATCCTTTTGGATGTATTTGCTATATGTTAAACACTAAGGAAAATCTGAGCAAGTTTGATTCCAAAGCACAAAAGTGTTTCATGCTTGGATATTCTGAACGCTCTAAAGGCTACAGAGTATACAACACTGAGACACAGATTGTGGAAGAATCCATTCATGTCAGATTTGATGATAAGCTTGGCTCTGAAAAGCCAAAGCAGTTTGATAACTCTGCAGATAGGGAAGTAGTCTTTATTGACTCTGAAGTTCCAGAAGCAGACAAAATTCAAGTGAAGGAACCAGAAGCAACTCCAGATGCTACTCCTTTAACTTCTCAGATGAATAATCTAAACATTTCTGAAGAGTCAACTATTAGAGGATCATCATCCATAATTAAAGCTTCTCATCCAGAGGATGTCATTATTGGAAAGAAGGATGATCCCATCAGAACAAGATCCTTTCTAAGATCATCTGAAGCATCACTATTTGGACTAGTGTCAGAAATTGAACCATCTTCTGTAAAATGAAGCTCTGCAAGACAATGATTGGATTATTGCCATGCAAGAAGAGGTAAATCAATTTAGCAGAAATGATGTATGAGATCTAGTTCAAAGACCTCAAGGATTCAATATAATTGGTACAAAATGGGTCTTCAGAAATAAGCTAAATGAGAAAGGAGAAGTTGAAAGGAATAAGGCAAGGCTGGTTGCTCAAGGGTACAGTCAGCAAGAAGGTATTGATTACACTGAGACATATGCTCCAGTGGCAAGGTTAGAATCTATACGCCTTCTTATTTCATTTGCTGCACAAAATAACATTACTCTGTATCAGATGGATGTTAAAAGTGCCTTTCTTAATGGTATTATAGAAAAAGAAGTTTATGTCCACCAACCTCCTGGTTTTGAAAATGAAAAATTTCCAGATCATGTTTTCAAATTAAAGAAATCTCTATATGGATTAAAACAAGCTCCCAGAGCTTGGTATGAGAGATTGAGCAATTTTCTTCTGGAGAAGAATTTCATCAGAGGTAAAGTGGATACAACACTCTTTTGTAAAACAATTAACAAAGATCTTCTAATTTGCCAAATTTATGTAGATGATATTATTTTTGGATCAACAAATATTATGCTTGGAAAGGAGTTTGCTACATGTATGCAGGCAGAATTTGAAATGAGCATGATGGGAGAACTCAGATTCTTTCTAGGAATCCAAGTTAATCAAACTCCAGAGTGCACCTACATACATCAGACAAAGTATGTTAAAGAACTTCTGAAGAAATTCAACATGTCTGACAGTAAGTTGGAAAAGACTCCAATGCATCCTACTAGCTCTCTTGGCAAGGAAGAGGTAAGTAAGAAAGTAGACCAGAAGCTCTACAGAGGTATGATTGGCTCTCTTCTTTATCTTACTGCTTCTAGACCTGACATATTGTTCAGTGTTTGTCTGTGTGCTAGATTCCAATCAGATCCTAGAGAATCACACTTGACAGCTGTCAAGAGGATTCTAAGGTATCTGAAAGGTACTTCTAATGTGGGCTTGTGTTACAGAAAATCTGATGATTTCAAATTAGTTGGATTCTGTGATGCTGACTACGCTGGAGACAGAGTGGAAAGAAAAAGTACTTCTGGAAGTTGTCAATTTCTAGGAAGAAATCTAATCTCCTGGTACAGCAAGAAGCAACCCACAATTGCACTTTCAACCACAGAGGCTGAATACATTGCTGCTGCTGGATGTAGCACGCAGATGCTCTAGATGAAGAGTCAACTAGAAGATTATCAAAATTTTGAAAGTAACATTTCTATCTTTTGTGATAATACTTCTGCTATATGTTTGTCCAAGAATCCCATTTTACATTCTAAGGCAAAACATATAGAAATTAAGCATCATTTCATCAGAGACTATGTTCAGAAGGGAATCATAAATTTAGCCTTTGTTGATACAGATCATCAATGGGCAGATATTTTTACAAAACCCCTTGTTGAAGATAGATTCAATTTTATTCTAAAAAATATTGGTATGGATTTTTGTCCAGAATAATATTGGTATGGATTTTTGTCCAGAATAATATTAAAGATTCAAATTTTTACAGATGCAAAAATGCTTAATGCTCTGAAGTATTTCTTCTGATTGCTTATTTTATTCTGATCAATATTTCTTTTTTGAAACTCTGAACTAACAATCTTTAGAAGATTTGAACATTGGCTAACGTTTCATTTCTTAAGAGAATTCAGAACACATGCAAGCAAACACGTGTCACACCAAATATGAAGAGGTGGCGTGTACATAACTGAAGAGACGTTTGAGGTGAAGTTTGAATAGTGAGAATCTTGATTTTCCCCCCAAATTGTCAGAAGCAATTAATGCTTTGAAATGATTATTATTCTCTTCATTTAATGCTTGTTAAAACGTGCATATTTCTGACTGTTGATTTGCCTAAGTGTTTTAGTATAAATACTTGACTTGTATTCACTTTCACACTTTTCACACTCTCAGAAATTACATGCGTTTTCATCTCCTCTTTTCTCTGCATAAAAACCCTATACCTAAGCGTTTGACAAAGCATTCTTCAATGGCAACTTCATCTTCAACAGCTGCTCAATTCCAATCTTCTATGGCTACTGTAACTTCAGAAAACATGGGTGTTGCTCCCTATTCTCCTCCCAAAAGAACTCTTCTAACGCCTGTTGATAAATTGGAAGTTCTATGTGAATCTATGGTTGAGTTTGATTCTCTGGTAGAAAATGGGTTTGAGTTTCGTTCCAACATTGGAGCTCAAGGATGGGTTAAGTATTTTGATAGGCTCTTTGGACCAGTTTACCCTCTCCTTGTGAAAGAATTCTGGATCCATGCATCAATTTACCCCAAGTTCATCTTATCTTCTGTGCTGGGAAAATAAATTATTATCACAGAAGATCTGATAAGAAAATTAATAGGTTATGAAGAAACAAATGGTGTTTCTCACTTGCCAGCTGGGCGTGTGGACATGGATGAGGTTTATAAAGAAGTAATGACTGCTGGTCAAGCTTCTAACAAATTCAAGGATCTGAAGCCTGACTACAAGATCTGGGCCAAGATCTTCATGGGATGCATCCACCACAGGAAGTCAACCAATTCTCCAGACTATGTCAATAATGAACAGCTCCATTTCATGTATTGCCTTAGTCAGAGCACCAAGGTAGATCTTCCATACATTCTTTTTATGCATCTGTGGAACCATATCAATGCATCTAGAGAATATGTGAAAGAGAAAGGACAGAAGATCAGAACTTGGATCCCCTTTGGAAGGTTGATCTCAGATCTTCTTACTGAGAATGGTTTGGTAATTGCTCTGTACGCTGCTGGAGTTACAGATGAATTAGAATTTATAATGGGAAAGCCTCTGAATGCTAAAAGTCTTCAGAGACTCAAAATTGTTGATGAACTCACAACAGCTCCCAAGAAACTGAATGTGTCTGAATTGAATAAGAGGGTTCCTGTAGATGACTTTCCTTTATTCTTTGCTGAAGAGCCCAGACATATAGTGGTTATGTATATTGATGAATGCAAGAAGGAAGGAAAACATGTTCCTGCTAATGTGATTCAGCTAGCTAGACAACCACTACCAGATGCAGGAGAAGAAGAAGCACAACTCCAGAGGAAAAGGACTCAGCATGTAGAAGAATCTGAACCTGCTCAGAAGAAGGTCAAGATTGCTGAGAAGCCAAAGAAGCTCTTGAAGAGAAAAGAATCTGAAGAAGTTGCTTCTGTACCTACCAAGAGGATCAAAATAAAAGGTACTAAATCTTCTGTATCTTCTGCAAAACTTGTTATTAATGATTCTAATGTTAATTCTGTTCCAAAACCACTTTCAACACAAACCACTTCTGTCACTGCTCCCAGCTCCATATCACCACAAAAACAATCACATATTCCAACTCAAACTACAACACAAACAATTCCAACACCAACAGTTTCTGTACCAAAATCCTCTCAACCTAAAATTCATATCAAATAGTTTGTTCCACGAACACAACCATCAGAACAACTACCACAACAATCTGTTTAACAACAATCATCTGAACAACCAGAAAAACAAAAAGAATCTCAACCAGAAAAAGCCTCTGACAATCCACCATCAAATAATCCACCTTCTGAACCCATTGCACATGTTACTTCTGAACCTACAAAAGTAACTTCTGCTCCAGTTTCATCAGAACCAATAACTATTCCTTCTGATTCACCCATCTCAGAACAACCATCCAAACCATCTAACATTCCTTCAGAACCTACCAATACTTCTGAACCTCACATCCCTGAGACAGAAGTTCTTGATCTCACACCACTAAAAACGGTGTTTCAAGTATCTTCTACCTCTTGTACACCAACCACATCCTCTAACTCCTCAGAATCAGAAATCCACCCAGATTTTCTAATCTCTCCATCTGAAAAATACTCTGAGATAAACCAACCTGAACCTACCATACCTTCAAAAGCTTCCATTCCAGATCCTATTCCTCCACCTGCACCATCATCTGAGATATTAATTCCCAATTCCAATCCAACGTCTTCTATATCTTGTGCCCAAGTTTCATCTCTATTTCATAATCTGTCTTATGGTTTCAAATTGAAAGACTTTTATGACAGAGTTGAACCTTCTGAACCCATCAACCCTCTGAAACCAAAACCCACAATGACCCTTCCATCTGTGATTCTTGATTACTTAAAATCTATGACAAATGTAGAACCTTTAGCAACCATATCATATTCTGCAATATCTGATAAAGCTGTTGTTTCAGCTCTGCAAATTGCATCTAATAACACTGTTGCATCTGTTGAACCACCAAAATCTGCTTTCAAACCCTACTCAAATGCACCTTTTGATGTAGTTACCCCTCACAGAAGAGCAAAACCTCATTTGCTTAATGCTTTAATCAGATCTAAAGAAAAAGCTTCTGAGATACCCTTCGTTCCATATTATTCCCCTCCTCTGATTTCCATCCAAAAATCACTTTTTCCACCAACTCCCCAGCCTAAACCTGTAACTCTGGTAACTTTGTTACGTCCAAAGCCCAGACTTAATGTTGATCATTTATTTCAAACATTTTTGCAAGAAATACATATGTATTTAGGTACTGTTCAGAAGAAATGCTCAGCAACAATGGATGCCACAAAATTTGACATCATCTGGAATGGATTCATAAACAGATTCAATTCTGTAGCTTCAAATCTGAAGAACGTCTGTTCTGATGATGCACAACTCATATTTGCTGAGGCTGCAAGGACTCTATTCTGGACTATCAACAAATCTGAACCTCTGCTTCGTTTAGATGCTCCTCCACCATCAACAGAATCTACTAATAATGCATTGGCTATGACTCTGGTAGACCCTACTTCAGAATCTACAGAACCAATGGAAATTGACTCTGTTAAGGCTACAAAACCTCATCATAATTCTTCATCTGAGATAAAGAAAGAACATCCAGATTTTGAAGATAAGATTGCTGCTCTGGAAGCTGGACAGTCAGAGATCAAATCCTGGATGGCTAAGCAGGATAAGAAGTCTGAGGATATGACAGAATGGATGTCAAAGCAAGATGAAAAGAATGAAACTATGACTAAGTGGATGTCCAAGCAAGAGCAATCATCCTCTGAGATTACAGATCTATTGAAGATGCTTTTGTCCAAACACTCTTAGATTTTATTTCATTCTAATGTTTTTGCATCTGTTGTTTGCATCTGTACTTTATTGCTATATCGTCTGATGTTTGCCTATGTACTCTTGATCTGATCTAATGAATGAATCAAAGTTTTCTCCATGGATTTATCTTATTTACTGTTTCCTTTTATTTGTCTTTTTAAAGTTTTTTACTTTTTGCTTATGACAAAAAAGGGGGAGAAAATATAGATCTGAACTGTTTAATATAACTTCACCAGAATGAAACTTCAGACAAATCTATTCCATCTAACATTTAATCTGACTATTTCAGAACATTTGATAAGTACATTCTATAAAAGAAACTCCGAGTCTATCAGATCATTTGTCTATTATCAAACTCTGAATCTTATATCTGCAAGACATTCTGACCTTCAAATGTTATAAGAACAAACAAGATCTAACTCTGAAGATTACTCAAGACAAAAGGGAAGTTTCTATTCCTTATTTGTATTTAACTCAAGGGGAGATTCATCATCTCAGGGGGAGTTATAATTCTAGTATGTTCAGTTAAACAAAATTTCTGATACTTTTTGTCATCATCAAAAAGGGGGAGATTGTTAGAACACAGATTGGTTCTTAATAATATCTCTTTGTTTTGATGATAACTATTAGGAAATTTTATATTTAAGAATTATACACTCTAAAATTTGTTTGAAAGTTTTACTGCAGATTGAAATGAAATTAACTCTCTAGAAGCAAATCTGAAATGTATACAAGAAGTTATCTTGACTTTGAAGCGCCAGATGCATTCATTAGAAGATTTTGATTGCTGTTTACAGAAGATCCTGAGCGTAGTCTCTAGAAGGATTTGAAGCAAGAAGCTCCAGAAGATTCTGAAGCAGAAGAATCTGAAGCTAGTCAGAAGCATCTGAAGCTAAGAAGAATATTGTATGAAGAGTTTCTCAAAGCATAGTTTCTACAGAAGTTTCTGAAAGTACTAAAGCTGCCAAGTACTGAAGTTCCGTGACAAATATGCTCTGATGATCAACACGCTGAAAGCACACATGCTGCAGAAGACTCTGATACAACTAAGTTCTGTACATCATTAGAAGACTCTGACTCAATCAGATTCTGATGAACTTGCTGAAAACTGAAGAAGAAATATTCAAAGAATATATCCGTTGGAGTAAATCAAACGTCTCTTTCCTCATTTGTGCTAGACACAAGAACACAGACAAAAAGGATTTTTCTGTGCTTTCTACTTCTAGGAAAAGTCACTTGATGTGAAGACAAAAAGGCTCAGACCTTTTTGGGACTCTCTTCTCAACGCTAAGCTTCCTTGGATCAACTGCCTATAAAAGGAAGACTCCACCAAATTCCTTAGTTACACAATTTGCTGAAAAGAAATCATATTATTCAAAGCTCTCATTCTTTCATATTCTTCTTAGAATTATTTGTACTTAAACTTAAGAGAAAAATCACTGTTGTGATAAAAGCTTTTTAGAAGCACTCATACTCTTGTATTTGATTTACATTGATTGTAAAGATTTTCCTTAAGAGGATTCAGTTGGAATCAGTAGCTCTTGAGAAGACTAAGAACAGTTGTTCTTAGGTGTTACTATTGTAATCTGTTTGATTAAATAGTGGATTAAGTCCTTGTTGAGAAAGGCAAATCACTCTAGGAAGGGTGGACTGGAGTAGTTGAGTTCAACGAACCAGGATAAAAATAATTGTGTTTTTATTTCTAAGTTTTAATCTTTCATACTTATTCAACCCCCTTCTAAGTATTATCTCACCTTCAGTTGAAACCTCCAAAATCATCTAGTAATGTCTAAATTTTATTATTTAGTATTGTTTTGTTAAGTTATGTAATTGTCTGTGTCTTAAGTTATGTTAATTGTCATGTGTTAAGTTATATTAATCCCATAATAATGAAAATAATAAAATGTTATCTAATAAACTATTATGTACAAATGTCTAAGTAATAATATAAGAATAATACAAAAATAATAAAATCTATACAGGTCCCCTCATAAGCCATGTATGCTAATTGCGACCCCAAAATATAAACATCACCATTTGGGTTTGTCAAACCAATGAGGTCATCAGTAATCACTGTTATCATCTGCAAACGTGTTGGCCAGTAAATCAGATGGAGGCGGTGACACGTCATAAAAAGGTATCCCAGCATTAAAAGGTTCAACATCATTTGCATGCTCAATAGGTGGGGTGATGCGAGTGTGTGATACAATAAGGTACCACTCTAAGTAACCATCCACATACTGCCAAGGAACTGAACCGCCATTATATGATTTATAATAGCACAAAGTAGTCACCTCCATCGGATCAACCGGAGCCTTTGTCTTAGTATGATGGGTCACCTATGTCTTAGCCCTACCTTTCTGTCATCCTGACCCTCCATCTCATGAGCTTCTGTCTCAACATTATCAACAACCGCAACATCAGGCTCATTAGTGTCATACCCTAAATTTGTCCTACCCATTTTCAAATATTTTTGCATTTTTTTTCGATTGTTTTTTAATTTTGTATATTTTTTATAGTATCATGTCAGTTAGACACGTGCCCACCCGTAATTGAGCATTTTTCAAATTTATTCTTTTTCGCCCAATTAAGGTGTGACACGTGGCCTAACAACCTTTTTGTGAATATTATTTTGTTAAACTTTTTCTTTTTTTAAAAAAAAATATTACTAATAATATTTTTTAGTAATTATTTTTTTAGTTTTTTAAAATTTCAGTCTATTTTTATATATTTCTTTTAATACTTATTCAATTGTCATTGTTAATATTTATTTATAAGTTATATTGTTTAGTTAGTTGATTGTTTGGTTTATAAATGATTAATTAATTGGAAAAAGAAAAGGAGATGGCCCATCGTGGGAGGCCCATGGAGAAGAGAGGAAAACATTGAGTTCACGTTATAAAGGGGAGGGGAAAGTCATTGAAAGAAAAAACCAAAATCTACTGTACATCTTATTCCTCTCTCAACAAGCCAACACCGCCACCCTCCAGCGAAAAACTCTAAAAAAATCATCTTCCTCTCAACGAAACCCTAAAGGCGCCGCCAACCTTTCCTCTTCTCAAACCCTCCCCTCCAACATCACTCCATTCCCATTACCACTAAACCTCCTCATTCACCTCTTCGACCTCGCGATAGCAACCTCAGACGAGCATCAATGGCGTTAACAACAGTTTGAAGATCATACGGTTTTCTATAGTTCCGACATCGCACCGTCACTCATGTAAAGGCCGCGAATCTCCAATCAAGGGTTTCAAATAGCAACAACAGATTTTGTTTTCGTTTTTCGGTTGGTCTCTGAATCTTTATGCAATAATATTTGAATATGGGTTTGTAGCACATAAGATCAAAGTTTTTGTTTATTGAGTTTTGTTTTGAAAATTGATTCCATTTCTGTTGAATCCCATCATATGTAGAGAATAGCTCAGGATTGGAGTTTCAAATATGTATTAGTTTTGGAAATAGTTAGTAGTTTAATAAATGTTGTTTGTAGTTGCTGTTGCCGCATATTGTAAGTCAGAATAGCCTGTCATTGCCACTCTGAGTTGATTTCTTTTGGCATGCGTATGTTTTCTTACCATGTATAAATTTACGTTTCAATTATCTCACACTGTGTCGTTGCTATTTAGAATATTTTCGACCCTGGTATTATACAGTTTCGGTAACTTTACAGGCTAAGCTCATCTGTTTAAGTTGCTACGAGAAAACGTATTCAACTTCAATTTGATTACGTTCTCTATTACATTAAGTGTCTGATTGCACATCTGTTCTGTTTATTGCATTTAGTTTCAAATTGATTTCATGATATTCTTAATACCGTTGTAATTTACAATCCGGTTTCGTGGTAGTGCTAGCGTTTCTCGCTATTTTGGTTCGATGCTAGTGGTTTGTTCATATGGTTTGGTTATTAGTTTTTTAAGCCATTAATTAGTTCATAAACTTAAAACAAATTGTTTTTTAATAGTAATTTAGATTAGAGTTTTTTCAAGTATAGTTTATTTGCTAAATATTTGTTTTTTAAAATTATTAATTAAAGTCATTTTTCTATTTTAATAAGTAGTTTGTTTTAAGACAATTCTAAAATATTTTCTAAATAAAACCTTAGACTATTTTCAAATTTATTTCCGAAATTTGGTTAATTATTTTTATTAAATCTTAAATTTAATTTATATTGTTTATTCAAACTATTTTCTTAAATCAATTTCGGAAAATTAAACTCTTGAAGCCTAGCACTTTTTGAGTTCTTGAATGGTCACTATTAAGGCGTACGCTTTGGGTAGTGACATTCGACTTTTCGTTTTTAAAATATATTTTTTATTCAGACAAAGAAATATCATCGGAGTCTAGCATTCCATGTGATATTTTCGTTGTCCATTCAATTTTTCTTCATGTTTTAATCGCCCGATTAATTGGTTGTGAGGTCGACGTCTCATTTACCAAATAATCGTCACTTCTCCTAAAAAGTTTTCAAATTTAAATCTCTTTCTCACCTCTCATACCACAAGCTCTCTTCATATCCTCCATTCAATTCAAATCATTTTCTCAAGATTTTTTTCCGATCGAACTTCGAAAGAAGGAGGTTCTTGGGATATAGCATTCCTCGAATCTTCGAGTGGATAATTCTCAAGGCAAGCCCCTTGAGTTGTCATTTACTCAATCTTTTGACTTTTTCAAACTCAAACATCTTTTTCCAACGTTCTCCTAAGTCGGATGCTCGTACGCATTCGCAACCAACATTTCATACACACATTCACAACTCCTCATGGTTTTGATATTGGAAGCACCCTTAGGGACCAATATCATTTCTCACAATCTAACCCTTGACACGTCGTCAAGTCGGTCCCATCCTCAATCAAATCCTCGACACGTCGTCGAGCCACTTCAAAACAACTTCCTTTTTGCCTCACATTCCGTTTTCGATTCAATCTTTCTACAAACGTTTTTTTTAAAAACTTACGAAAGAGGGATATTCCTAGAATCTAGCATTCTTTGAATACTCGAATGAGTAACTCTTGGGCGCACCCCCGAGTTGTTATTAGTTCATTCTTTCAATTTTAAAACATCTAACTCTTATCTTCAACTTATTCAACTCAATTTCCGAAAGAACTGAGTTCTTGGAATCTCGCATTCCTTGAATTCTTGAGTGACAAGCTCTTGAGGCACGCTCTTGGGTTGCTTGCCAGTCACTCTTTCGTCTCTTTCTCAAACTTCCAACCCATTCAACCTCACCTTTTCGTGGTTGTTACCACGAACTACGACTGCTCTGATTCTTCATTCTCGTCTAAATGTAAGATACGTAGGCACAAGATTGCGAGATCTTGGCGAGCTACCTTCTATCCATCCTCCCATTTCCCCGTATCCTTTTCGTGGTTGTTACCACGAACTACGGACGCTCTGATTCTTTATTCATTCTTGAATATAAGATACGTAGGCACAAGATTGCGACGATCTTGGCGAGCACATTTCCCATTTTCTCCCCCTATTCCACACTTCTATCTTCCTCCATTATTCCTTCCACACATCCCAACCTTCCCCGTAGTCGAACTACGACGCTCTGATTTCTCATTCTCGTCCGAATGAGCATACGTAGGCACAAGGGCCCCAATCCTTGGCGAGCACCCTATCCTCTAACCACCCATCTCTCCTTTGCGTCTTTAACCTTTTAACCTACCAATTCTACCTTTAACAACGAGAAGAAAACAAGTAAACCTAAACAACACTCCCCATATTTACCTTAAGAGGTTCTCGTCGAGTACGACGGACGTGAGGGGTGCTAATACCTTCCCTTCACGTAACCGACTCCCGAACCTGGAACATGGTTGCGACTGCCCTGTTCCTATCCTTTTCGCTTTAAGAGATTTTCTCGTTATTTTCCTCTCCCGTTTATTTGGGAAAAATAAAGTTCGGTGGCGACTCTGTCGAACCGTATTTCCGCGCCTTTCGCGCGAGGGTCGTTTCTCCGAAATGTCTCCGTGATTTTTCGAGGTGCGATAGGTGGCGAATCTGCTGGGGACATTTGCTCCATGCAAAGAGAGAGTCGAGCCTATGTTTTGGTTTGTGAGGAGTGTTTGTTTTTTGTTTTCTTCTTGTTTATGTATTTGTTCTCTTGTGGATTTTATTTGTGCTTGTTATCTTGGTTGCCTGTTGGTTCTTGAGATGACATCATGAGTAAAGCTCTACACTCGAGCTTTGGTAAAAGCAGAGAGAACACATAGTTTAGAATGGGTAGTCGAGTAGTGTTAGTCACCAAGGATTCACTCCTTGTGTGCCTAGCATGAAAGCTCCTTTAGAGGAGACCTATTCGTAGATCTTGTTGTAACACAGCTAGCCTGTTGCACGACTTGATTAATGAAGGGTATGTGATTCTGGAAACCTTTTATTAACACCAGTTCTGATATTGGTGGTCGTGTAGTGTTAGTCTCCAAGGACTCGCTCCTTGTGCGCCTAGCATGAGGACCCCGCTCAAGAGAGACCTTATCGTCATTATCGTCGTAATACAGCTAGCCTGTTGCGTGATGCTAATACGACTAGTGTCCGTGATCCTAGGAACCAAACGTAGAAACCATCCCGTGAGTGAGTTTATGGGTAGAATGTTTAGATCTTCCCGCATAGGTCGTACCTGTCAGTTTCTTTGATCGGAAATTGTGGTTACTTCTCTGTTACAGTTACCAGCTTCAGGAGCTGTTTGAATTGTGATCCTGTGATCCTGGATCTTGTATCTTGCATTGCATTTGCATTGCATTTCATATGTTGTGCATTTTGCATCTCCAATCCTTCAGCAGAATCTCATGTCTCCGTTCCTTCTTCTCCAGTAAATCAAGTTGATTCCTCGACACCAGTATACAACTAGAGCCAATACAAGACGAACGATGGAACAGATTCGGCAAGAACAAATTTCTATCAGGAAGGAGCTGGAATCCCTCAACAGAAAGATGGATCAGATCTTCGAAGCCCTCTCCATAACTGGAAAGGAATCAGAACAGCGAACCGCTCAACGACCGCGTCAGCAAAATCAACACAGAACGTGGAAGCCAGATAGAGTATTTGATAGTCTTCCAATGACATATGCAGATATCTTTGCTCAACTAATGGAGAAAAAGGCTATCGTTCCGAGAGATCTAGCTCCCCTAACTGTCCTTCCTGCTGATTACGACGCGAATGCTCATTGTGAGTTTCATAAGGGCGCTCCAGGTCACAACATTAAGAACTACAGGTTTTTCAAGCACAAAATTCAAGACCTGATTGACAAGGAAGCTCTCACCTTTGATGGGAAGTATCTCAGTGCCATCAACGACTCGATGCCGCCAGCCAACTAGTGCCAACATCAGATCAAGTCCAGTCAAGTCCATTCTCTGAAGAAGGCAGTCATGATGCCATTTCATATTTCATTTTCCTTATGTTTTGTCTTTGTTTGTTTAAGTACTGTATGCTTTGAACAATTGCCATTCGTATTTGGTTTTCATTAATGTATTGTTTATGCATGTTTTGAATTAGTTATGTCGTATTCACTCATTTTTCACTTATCACCGACACGTTTATTCACTCCACTCTATTCACTGTTGTTTAGATTTGAGGGAGGATGATGAAAACGAGATACCCATAATTGCAAACCGTATGCTTTCAGACAGGATCTCGTCAATGATGTACAAGCATTGTTTAAATTCCCCTAAACACCGGAGATATAAGGAGTTAATCCCTAGTAGACCACTTCGAGCCTAGAAGTAGTAGTTTCCTTCGGATATTCAAACCTTACACTTAACCTGGGGCAGGGTAGTGTCAGTTAATCCAACTCCGCACTCGAATCAACAAAGCAAAATCCAGAAGACGGTTGTTCACCAATGACTCACAACAGGGCAGTCACAACAAAATCCAAAAAAGGAAAAATCAAAAGCCTGCTAAGTCAAACACCTCAGAGGGGACTTAGACAAAATCAAGGCAATCCCGATGGATCTGACAAACAAAGTCAATCCATGCAAAAGTTAGGGATCAAAACAAAAGCAAAAGAGGACCCCGAATTAACTGAACATAGGAATGGAGATCGTTAAGAAGGATGGGTGGGTACAAATCATACTTTGAGCCTAACATCCTTTGTTTCATAACCGCGAACTAGACCACGTTACAACCCTCGAAAGACCTAATTGAGGCGGGGTTTACTCTGAAAGCATACTATCGCAAGGTTGCGTAACCTGACTCCTCACATGTTTGCTAATCATCAATATTGATGTCATTTTGCTTGCTATATCTTTCGCACCAATCAAATTAGCACAACGTCTGGGCTAGCAGTCCATTCGTCTCACACTTTCACGACACCTCAATAAATGACACACTTTTTCAAAACTTACATTGAACTTTCCATTAATATTACCATTTATGAATGTACAATTTTATTTGCAAATCAGTACTAGGTATTCAAAGACACTCCGACAAGGGGAAATCGAGGAGAAACTTGACTTTCACTAGCGTACACGAGGCAAGATTATTTCAAAGCCCACAGGCTGGAGCAAATCATTCAACAGTTCGAGCAGGGGCATATCATTACCATATTCAGACTGGGGCAGGACCAAGTTACCCTAATCATCAGGCATAGCTGCAACCTTCTCTGAAGCAAATTCACAGTAAACCACAAAGTACCCAGACTTGGGGCATCCAGAGCATCATCTTCTGCTTCAATCGTGACGTCTTCAATGAACTGCGTGTCGAGGAAGTCAATCCCTCCCACCACCCGAAGTCCAATCCGCATTGGCAACTACCCAAAGTCCACCATGTTGGCGTCTCCACCTGCATTTCCAATTACCCGTCTGCGTCGTGTGTATCATAAGCATCGCATTCAACATCATAAGCATCTTGCATCATATGCATACCCAATCATATCAGACTTCCCCAACTCTTGCATCTCCGCGCGTCAACATTTGCATTTGCACTTCCACTCATATGGAATATCATTTATCATCCAACATTCATATATGCAAGTCAAGGTCCAGGATCAATCTCGAAGATTTCCGAGACCATCATCAGCCTAGTCAGGGGCATTCTTTTCAAGACCATGGGTATTTCCCATGACGTATTTCAACCTCGTGGTTGATCAGATCTTCGAGTTAATATACATCCTAGCCAGGGGCATACCATTCAAGACCGTGGGTATTCTCCATGAAGTTGTTCAACCTTTTGTTGGGCAAATCCAAGAAGTTTAATGCAAGATCCAGCCCGAGCAGGGGCATCTTCGGCAAAACCGTGAGCGTACCTCATGAAGTTGTTCAGCCTTTTGTTAAGCAAGACAAGATATCAAGACAAACTCCGCCCAGTCAGGGGCATCCGCTTCAGAATTCATGGGCGTAACCATGAAATCATTTCGGCAAAGCTATGATCTCCAAACAAGACGGTGGGCGTACCCCGTTGACTCATTTCAATTCAATCTTCCTCTTGGGGGTTCCCCAATGAGTTGTACCCAGCAAGCGTGACCGTTGTCAATTGCCTTACTATCATCCTTTTGGTGATAGCCGAACTTCGTCGGTTCAACATAGCCTGCATCCTTTTGGTGTTGGTAACCTTCAATTAGTGTTTGTCCTATCATCCTTTTGGTGGTAGCGGCCGGTGTGAGTTTCGCTCCGTCATCCTTTTGGTGGGGGGTCTATCATAATCATTAATGATAGATTATGCGATAGTTTGTGTGAGTTTCGCTCCGTCATCCTTTTGGTGGGGGGTCTATCATAATCATTAATGATAGATTGTGCGATAGTTTGTGTGAGTTTCGTTCCGTCATCCTTTTGGTGGGGGGTCTATCATAATCATTAATGATAGATTGTGCGATAGTTTGTGTGAGTTTTGCTCCGTCATCCTTTTGGTGGGGGGTCTATCATAATCATTAATGATAGATTGTGCGATAGTTTGTGTGAGTTTCGCTCCGTCATCCTTTTGGTGGGGGGTCTGTCACTTGGATTGGTGTTAGATTGTGCGATATTTGTTTGTGTTTCGCTCCGTCATCCTTTTGGTGGGGGGTCTATCATAATCATTAATGATAGATTGTGCGATAGTTTGTGTGAGTTTCGCTCCGTCATCCTTTTGGTGGGGGGTCTGTCACTTGGATTGGTGTCAGATTGTGCGATATTTGTTTGTGTTTCGCTCCGTCATCCTTTTGGTGGGGGGTCTGTCACTTGGATTGGTGATAGATTGTGCGATATTTATGCGTGTTTTCGCTCCGTCATCCTTTTGGTGGGGGGTCTATCATAATCATTTATGATAGATTGTGCGATAGTTTGTGTGAGTTTCGCTCCGTCATCCTTTTGGTGGGGGGTCTATCATAATCATTTATGATAGATTGTGCGATAGTTTGTTTGTGTTTCGCTCCGTCACCCTTTTGGTGGGGGGTCTATCATAATCATTGGTGATAGATTGTGCGATAGTGTTTGAGTGTGAGTTTCGCTCCGTCATCCTTTTGGTGGGGGGTCTGTCACTTGGATTGGTGTCAGGTTGTGCGATATTTGTGTGTGTTTCGCTCCGTCATCCTTTTGGTGGGGGGTCTATCATAATCATTTATGATAGATTGTGCGATAGTTTGTTTGTGTTTCGCTCCGTCATCCTTTTGGTGGGGGGTCTATCATAATCATTGGTGATAGATTGTGCGATAGTGTTTGAGTGTGAGTTTCGCTCCGTCATCCTTTTGGTGGGGGGTCTGTCACTTGGATTGGTGTCAGGTTGTGCGATATTTGTGTGTGTTTCGCTCCGTCATCCTTTTGGTGGGGGGTCTATCATAATCATTTATGATAGATTGTGCGATAGTTTGTGTGAGTTTCGCTCCGTCATCCTTTTGGTGGGGGGTCTATCATAATCATTTATGATAGATTGTGCGATATTTGTTTGTGTTTCGCTCCGTCATCCTTTTGGTGGGGGTCTATCATAATCATTTATGATAGATTGTGCGATAGTTTGTGTGAGTTTCGCTCCGTCATCCTTTTGGTGGGGGGTCTGTCACTTGGATTGGTGTCAGATTGTGCGATATTTGTTTGTGTTTCGCTCCGTCATCCTTTTGGTGGGGGGTCTGTCATGGTCATTAATGTCAGATTGTGCGATTGTGCCTTGCTCTACCATCCTTTTTGGTGGTAGTAGCCGTGTGTGTTTCATTTCATCATCCTTTTGATGATGACGACTTTTTGCCTATTATTCACAGTTTACTCAGAGGTTTACCTCATCCAACATTTTCAACCCTCAGGCATCTCTCTTTCTTTCGGAAAAATTTAGGGTGTTCTTTATATCTAATTGACTTCTACCTCAGGAAAACGAACGCCGTAGCAGTTTATTTCCCTAGGTTTAAGCCTATTAGATAGGGGCATCTGTCATACCCTAAATTTGTCCTACCCATTTTCAAATATTTTTTCGATTGTATTTTAATTTTTTATATTTTTTATAGTATCATGTCAGTTAGACACGTGCCCACCCGTAATTGAGCATTTTTCAAATTTATTCTTTTTCGCCCAATTAAGGTGTGACACGTGGCCTAACAACCTTTTTGTGAATATTATTTTGTTAAACTTTTTCTTTTTTTAAAAAAAAAAATATTACTAATAATATTTTTTAGTAATTATTTTTTTAGTTTTTTAAAATTTCAGTCTATTTTTATATATTTCTTTTAATACTTATTCAATTGTCATTGTTAATATTTATTTATAAGTTATATTGTTTAGTTAGTTGATTGTTTGGTTTATTAATGATTAATTAATTGGAAAAGGAAAAAGAGATGGCCCATCGTGGGAGGCCCATGGAGAAGAGAGGAAAACATTGAGTTCACGTTATAAAGGGGAGGGGAAAGTCATTGAAAGAAAAAACCAAAATCTACTGTACATCTTATTCCTCTCTCAACAAGCCAGCGCCGCCACCCTCTAGCGAAAAACTCTAAAAAAATCATCTTCCTCTCAACGAAACCCTAACGCCGCCAACCTTTCCTCTTCTCAAACCCTCCCCTCCAACATCACTTCATTCCCATTACCACTAAACCTCCTCATTCACCTCTCCGACCTCGCGATAGCAACCTCAGACGAGCATCAATGGCGTTAACAACAATTTGAAGATCATACGGTTTTCTGTAGTTCCGACATCGCATCGTCACTCATGTAAAGGCCGTGATTCTCCAATCAAGGGTTTCAAATAGCAACAACAGATTTTGTCTTCGTTTTTCGGTTGTTCTCTGAATCTTTATGCAATAATATTTGAATATGGGTTTGTAGCACATAAGATCAAAGTTTTTGTTTATTGAGTTTTGTTTTGAAAATTGATTCCATTTCTGTTGAATCCCATCATATGTAGAGAATAGCTCAGGATTGGAGTTTCAAATATGTATTAGTTTTGGAAATAGTTAGTAGTTTAATAAATGTTGTTTGTAGTTGCTGCTGCCGCATATTGTGAGTCAGAATAGCCTGTCATTGCCACTCTGAGTTGATTTCTTTTGGCGTGCGTATGTTTTCTTACCATGTATAAATTTACGTTTCAATTATCTCACACTGTGGTCGTTGCTATTTAGAATATTTTCGATCCTGGTATTATACAGTTTCGGTAACTTTACAGGCTAAGCTCATCTGTTTAAGCTGCTACGAGAAAACGTATTCAACTTCAATTTGATTACGTTCTCTATTACATTAAGTGGCTGATTGCACATCTGTTTTGTTTATTGCATTTAGTTTCAAATTGATTTCATGATATTCTTAATACCGTTGTAATTTACAATCCGGTTTCGTGGTAGTGCTAGCGTTTCTCGCTATTTTTGGTTCGATGCTAGTGGTTTGTTCATATGGTTTGGTTATTAGTTTTTTAAGCCATTAATTAGTTCATAAACTTAAAACAAATTGTTTTTTAATAGTAATTTAGATTAGAGTTTTTTCAAGTATAGTTGATTTGCTAAATATTTGTTTTTTTAAATTATTAATTAAAGCCATTTTTCTATTTTAATAAGTAGTTTGTTTTAAGACAATTCTAAAATATTTTCTAAATAAAACCTTAGACTATTTTCAAATTTATTTCCAAAATTTGGTTAATTATTTTTCTTAAATCTTAAATTTAATTTATATTGTTTATTCAAACTATTTTCTTAAATCAATTTCGGAAAATTAAACTCTTGAAGCCTAGCACTTTTTGAGTTCTTGAATGGTCACTATTAAGGCGTACGCTTTGGGTAGTGACATTCAACTTTTTGTTTTTAAAATATATTTTTTATTCATACAAAGAAATATCATCGGAGTCTCGCATTCCATGTGATATTTTCGTTGTCCATTCAATTTTTCTTCATGTTTTAATCGCCCGATTAATTGGTTGTGAGGTCGACGTCTCATTTACCAAATAATCGTCACTTCTCCTAAAAAGTTTTCAAATTTAAATCTCTTTCTCACCTCTCATACCACAAGCTCTCTTCATATCCTCCATTCAATTCAAATCATTTTCTCAAGATTTTTTTTCGATCGAACTTCGAAAGAAGGAGGTTCTTGGGATCTAGCATTCCTCGAATCTTCGAGTGGATAATTCTCAAGGCAAACCCTTTGAGTTGTCATTTACTCAATCTTTTGACTTTTTCAAACTCAAACATCTTTTTCCAACGTTCTCCTAAGTTGGATGCTCGTACGCATTCGCAACCAACATTTCGTACACACATTCACAACTCCTCATGGTTTTGATATTGGAAGCACCCTTAGGGACCAATATCATTTCTCACAATCTAACCCTTGACACGTCGTCAAGTCGGTCCCATCCTCAATCAAATCCTCGACACATCGTCGAGCCACTTCAAAACAACTTCCTTTTTGCCTCACATTCCGTTTTCGATTCAATCTTTCTACAAACGTTTTTTTAAAAACTTACGAAAGAGGGATATTCCTATAATCTAGCATTCTTTGAATACTCGAATGAGTAACTCTTGGGCGCGCCCCCGAGTTGTTATTAGTTCATTCTTTCGATTTCAAAACATCTAACTCTTACCTTCAACTTATTCAACTCAATTTCCGAAAGAACTGAGTTCTTGGAATCTCGCATTCCTTGAATTCTTGAGTGACAAGCTCTTGAGGCACGCCCTTGGGTTGCTTGTCAGTCACTCTTTCGTCTCTTTCTCAAACTTCCAACCCATTCAACCTCATCTTTTCGTGGTTGTTACCACGAACTACGACTGCTCTGATTCTTCATTCTCGTCCGAATGTAAGATACGTAGGCACAAGATTGCGAGATCTTGGCGAGCTACCTTCTATCCATCCTCCCATTTCCCGGTATCCTTTTTGTGGTTGTTACCACGAACTACGGACGCTCTGATTCTTTATTCATTCTTGAATATAAGATACGTAGGCACAAGATTGCGACGATCTTGGCGAACACATTTCCCATTTTCTCCCCCTATTCCACACTTCTATCTTCCTCCATTATTCCTTCCACACATTCCCAACCTTCCCCGTAGTCGAACTACGACGCTCTGATTTCTCATTCTCGTCCGAATGAGCATACGTAGGCACAAGGGCCCCAATCCTTGGCGAACACCCTATCCTCTAACCACCCATCTCTCCTTTGTGTCTTTAACCTTTTAACCTACCAATTCTACCTTTAACAACGAGAAGAAAACAAGTAAAGCTAAACAACACTCCCCACATTTACCTTAAGAGGTTCCCATTGAGTACGACGGACGTGAGGGGTGCTAATACCTTCCCTTCACGTAACCGACTCCCGAACCTGGAACATGGTTGCGACAGCCCTGTTCCTATCCTTTTCGCTTTAAGAGGTTTTCTCGATATTTTCCTCTTCCGTTTATTTGGGAAAAATAAAGTTCGGTGGCGACTCTGTCGAACCGCATTTCCGCGCCTTTCGCGCGAGGGTCGTTTCTCCGAAATGTCTCTGTGATTTTTCGAGGTGCGACAATTAGCAAGATCTTTGGCCTGTCCATTAGCTCTACCTTCTCCAGCCCACATAGTGCGGATGCGCGTATCTGGTCATCCATCATCCTCCTGTGAGAACCGATGGGGACTACTATACTCGTTTGGATATGTGAATCCTCGATGCTATCTGCCCCTACATGAGAGCTTTTATAGATGCTCTCTTAACTCTGCCAGTCTGACTCAATGCAGTCATGTTGACTCGTCCTCTGGTCCTCACTACAAAAAAGAAAAAATAAACTAACATACTTTTTTAAAATCTAGAAAACAACATGACTTTCCTGAATATTTTGAAAAATACGGTTACCATCTTCAACATTTTCTTCTACCAAATTTTTTAAAATATTCGGTATGCTTGCATGAAAATCACCAGTAAAAATGCATGGTTTAATCGAATTTGTCAACATATTTTCTAAAAATGCATGAAAATTTGTGCTTTTATGAAACATTTTAAAAATATTGGTAAAAATGCATGAAAATTTTGTGCTTTTACGAAACATTTTAAAAATATTGGTAAAAATGCATTTTTTTTAACGAAAAATCCGGTATAAAATGTAAATTGCCTATAAAAATACAACTTAGTTCTAAAATTTCGGTGGTTGGCTTGAAATCTTTGGCAAATCGCAAAACTTTTGAAAAACTACAAAATTTGAAAATGGAAATGTGAAATGATTTTTTTCCATATGCAAGGATAATATAACAAAAGTTGTGCAATAGGGAAATGACAGGTATAACAGGGGGTGGCGGGACAAAATCTCTTTCAACTTAAGTTCTATTAGCTATGATAGATGTAGTGCTAACATGCGCCCTACGTAAGGGCACCAGTTAAGAGTTAAATATAAAAAAAATTCTTGAAAATTTTGAAAATTTTAAATGTAATTTTTTATAGTTAGCTGTTGACATTGCCACAAAGGGTGATAAAGCAGACAACCTACCTCATTTAAGCCCGTCAAAAAGCGGGGCGTGGCGAGGTAGGCCACCTTAAGGGTATGAGTTCAAAAGTTAAGTGTAGTTGCATGTCCCTAATATATTAATGGGAAGCACCTAAATACAATTATTTTGTTGCTTGTCTTATCACTTTCATCTTGGTTTTACTTTCAATTTTTTAGTATCCTTCATGAATGCACTTCTCCGAATCAAGTTTGAAAAGATTTATTTTTAGCATACATAAACCATTGGTTAGGTTTGATCTTAATCATGATGTTTGTTAGAACAATAATTGTTAATGACATATTTTCCTTGAGTTTTGATTATAACAAAGTATTGAAAGAATAATGGTTTATTTGATGTGTGTTATATGTGTGCATGTTCTTATACTTGTAAATATTATTATCAAAATATGTTCTACATTAAGCACACTTTGAGAGTTGCTGCATTGCTAGCTTCTGGTGACATAATCTGAAGAACACTTGCTAAGCGATGTCTGGCGAAGACTCTGAAGTTGAAGGTCTCAGCACAAGAAGAAGCAACATTATTGACTCTACACTTAGTGAATGCAAATTGACTTCTGATACCATTCAGAGTTGGTGATAAAGTTGAAACTGTCTCTACTGCAGAGAGCAAGCGTATTGTTAAATCAACTTGTCAGCTAGAGTCTACAAGATTTCAAGGCTCAAGAAAGGCTGAGATACTTTATGGATATCTACTCTTAACGACTCTAATAGTACAGAATCTCTTGAAGACTCAAAGGTTAAACACGCTACACATTGAATTAAGATCTTCTGGTGTATCTATTTCAACGACTCTTGTACTATGGAGTAACATCAAAGACTCTTAATCAAGTTACCTCCTCAACAACTTGTTTTTGAAAAGACTATAAATATGACTGAAGGTTCAAACTGAATCTTTAACAAGGGTCAACCAGAAGAAGGAGTAACAAGATCAGCAATTATCAACTCAATGTATATGCAGATTTTTCTAATGTAGGTTGTAATTATAAAAGTCTTAATATTTCTTATACATTTAATATCTTAGAAATGTTAAGTGCTTTAGGTCTTTGTTATGGTGATTTCCCGTACCTCTGATACTTGTATCATGTACACCTTGCTCTCTATTCTCCTGAGCTTGTTCAACAGTTTAGATAAAAGTCTTGTGTCATTGGGATACAAGCAAGGAAGTCTCGAGCCAAGATGCTTGAGTCACGTAAGTATTTTGCTATGTGTTTGAGTTGTGAAAGTCTTAATCAAGTGGATTTATTGAGAAGAAGTCTTGTACCATTGAGATACAAGTAAGAAAGTCTTGAGGCAAGATGCTTGAGACACATAAGTCTCTTGCTACGTGCTTAAGCAGTGAAAGTCTTAATCAAATAGATTGATAGATAAGGAAAGTCTTGAGCTAATGTGATTTAGCTAAAAATCAATTTCCTCTGTTTTGAAAGTTCAAGTTCTTGCAACTAAATTTCTACATCTTCAACTTCAATTTAATTTAGATCTTGATAATGAGAGATTGGTAATTGATTGAAGGAAGTTTTGTTGAGATTTTCAGTTTATTTGCCAAGATTGTGGTGATTGTCAATGGTGATGAGAAATTCCATTAAAAGAAGTAGGTTGTTCTCTCTATAATTTCCTTAGTAGTGACTATGTGGAAGGTGACAGATAAGACAGAGTTCTTCTCAAATCTCTGGACAATTCATCGCTCAAGGAATCGGTAGGATCGAGGGGTTGATTGCTACATGCAAAGACTTGAAGTAGTTTGGTGATATTGGAAGATTAAAGAAACGTTAATCGAGTAAAGATTACGTAGAAGAGTTTGACATTACGTTATATACAAGTCAAAGCTTAATAAAATGTTGAAAAACTGTTTGATTCGAATCATGTATAATATTTGATTTGAATCAAATCAAGCAGAGGTGGCCGATAGAAATTAATTCGAATCCTGTATAAAAATTGATTCAAATCAAATAGTTAGAAAATCTCAATTTTGCCTCTATCTAATTTGATTTGAATCAGAAAGTGTGATTGATTTTCACGTTTCGAATCAAACACATAAAATCTCAAATTTTCAAAGTTTTAAAAGCACTTTTAGATTTTCCTTTATATCCAACTCAAATAAAAAACATAAAAGATTTTATTCCAATTACTTAAGCTTTTTCTTATAATTGAATCAACTTTGAGTATGACGCGAAAAACGCTTATGCTCGCTCCCCTGGAACATTACACACAAACCACATACAACATAAAAACACATAAAACAATTATAGATTCATTACAACTTCTCCCTCTTTGACAACATCAAAAAGAGATAGATTGAAATGTATCTAAAATTAAATAAACAACCACCAGCAAATAATTATAATAAACATATGAGCTAAACAGCTAAAAAACATATACAACAACATAGATCAGATATAAAACATGAAGATTAAAGTCTTATGTAATACGCCTTCTTGCACACCGTCAATAACAACCTTATATAAAATAACATGACATTTTAGTTAACATGTTACTTTTCACTCATATATCATTAATCACTTCGAAACAAAATGTCAGATATCTTAACAAAACATTTTACTTCAAATGTTATTTATAACATAATGTGGTCGCGCTTATGAGATGCTAGAGATATGTTATTTAACATCATGTAATTCTGTTTTTTCTTTTTCTCTCATGTAAAAAAATATAATTACATAGTTAACCAAAGAGTAGAACAAATTTTCTCACTTATTTCTATTAAATCCTACCTAGTTATTTACCGTAAGAAAATAGAAAAGGAGACAGCTACTTTTGTGTATCACATGCATATCTTACCATTTTCCATTTCATCATTTCTATCAAATGGACCCTTCCTTCTGCTAACTTTTTCTCTGCCTTCTTCTTATCCAACATCACTTTTTTTCTCACATAAAAGTTCATCACCAAAAGTTACAAATTCCTTTCCTTTCTTATGATTACATTCTCCCCTTAATTAGGTAAAACATGTTACTACATATAAAAACTTATTCATCTAAAATTATTTATAGTATCTTTTGCTGAATTTTATTTTTCTTAATTATTTTTATAAGCAAACAAAATAAAAAGGATTAAATTTTTAGTTCGCATTATATATATATATATATATATATATATATATATATATATATATATATATATATATATATATATATATATATATATATATATATATATATATATATATATATATATATATATATATATATATATATATATATATATAATTTGTATTTATTTTCAATTACTTTAAATTACAAAACTACAAGTACATGAATACAGTTTTAATGCATAAATATTTCAACTTATGTTCAAATTTTCCGTACTTAATATATGTGTTGTTACTTTTTAAAAACCCAAATAATAGAAGTGTAGTTCATTAATTAAAAAACCTAAGATGAGATGAAATGTTCTATTCTGATTTAATTAAAGATTCTGAATTATAAAAATATTGATTAATTCAAAAATTCTAAAATGATGTATTTTTTGTGTGACTTTTTTTCTTTCTAAATATATTCAAAAAATTGATTAAGTTATTTAAAAACACTTAAATATTATTTTATTAGCTCCACAATAAGTGACCATTTAAAATTAAATAAATGTTTTAAAATGAGATACATTTTAATTTTCAATACAAATTAATTTTTATTTTTTCAATTATAACCTTTAATCATTACTACTTTAATAAATTTCAATATTTGATAATGAATATTTTAATTCAAACAACATTCTCTCTTTTATTTATTTATTTAAAAAAATTTAAAACAGTTAATTAATTAAGTTACTTATTATTATAGAACGGAGGAAATAAATATATCTAAAAAAAATTAATATATATATATAATTGTATAGATATGATATTGAATTTATAAAAAATAGTAATTAATTAAATGGTCAACAAATCAATTTGTAACAATAAATAAAATTTATATTTAAAGACCTAATAATAATAATTGATAAAGTAAATATTATTAATTAAACTAAAAATAGAAAATAATATTTTTTTAAATATTTGAGGTATAAAGTTTTTTTTGATGAATCGGTAATAATAAAAAAAAATTCACGCAACTATGAGTATCAAAGTTCAAACTCTTATAATAATGTTCAACTTGCAATAATGACTTTTACCAATTGAATTGAGATTTGTGGACAAATTGATGCGTTCAAATTAGGGGTAACAAATGGGCATGTTGGTTCTGTTTAAATCCATCCTACAAAAACTTAAAAAAAAAAGGGACAGGACGGACCTAAAACTTTTGACAGACTGGATCTACCGTCATCGCACCTTTTTGATCAAAAAGTTATAAATTTTTATGTTAATGTTTGCGCCTGCAAAAGCTTGCAATAAAATAGAGTGGATCAGGGCAGACACGTTAAAGTACACAAACTTAAAACGTTAATTCGTCACATATTTAAATATGCGAACAAAAAAACATCATTAACGGATGAGACCCATTTTACCCTCCTTAAATTTAATCCACCTAGTTTGAAAAGCTAAAAATTAATTTGATCAAAACATAATAATAATAATAATAATAACTAAAAATAAATTTAATTAAAAAAGATAATTTTGTTTTTCAAAATTGAAGGCTTAGAATATTATAATTGACTTAGAAAATTCTCTGAGAAGGTCTTGGAGACACACATAGACACGACATGATTTTGTAGACCTTGACTCACTCCACCATTATATTCTTTTCATCTCAATTTCATTTTTAACTCTTTATTATCACTTTGAATTCTTTATCCATTTTTAGATATTCCTTTTACAACATAAACATCTTTCTCTTTCTTTTCCTTTCTTTCTGCCCTTTTCTCTTTTCTTAGATCTCTCTCTCTCTCTCTCTCTCTCTCTATTCCTTTCTTCACTTTTCTCCCTAACTCTTTACACTTTCTTTCTTGTGTCTTGTGTTTTCTGATTTTCTTTATTTTTTATCTTTTCATCATTTTTTTATTATAGATTTTTTTCATTTGCATGTTCTCTCCATGCTTGTCTGATCTGGATTGGATCACAAGGATCTTTGCTATTTTCCCTTTTTGTTTCCTACTTCTAACGTTACTTGTGGGGTTTAATTTCACTTTTCTTCATAATCATTCCAACCAAACAACAAGGTTAGTAACTTACTTTACAATCTTTTCTATTCTTCATCTCTGACCCCACATCATGTTTTTCTTTCTAATTCCCTCTTTTTTCATTTCTAATGGACATAGGGATAGGGACCATTTTCTGTGAGTGCTGATTGGATTGGATTGGATTGTTTCTGGTGTCCCAATTGGGAAAAGTTTTGATTTTTGATGCTGGCGTGTTTGTGTTTGTGATTGTGGTTGTTGGTGTGGGTTGGTGTTTCATTGCATCCATCTATCCCTTGGGCTATTGGGTTATGGCAGGGATTGATGTTGCAAAGTTTGGTCATAGTCCTGTTCATAAGGCTGTGATTTTGAAGGATTATGCTGAGCTTAAGAGGATACTCGGGGGTTTACCTAAGCTGTGTAATGTGGCGGAGATTCGATCCGAGGCTGTTTCGAATTTAGAGGAAGCGAAGGCAGATGTGATTTCGGCTGTGATTGATAGTCGGGATGTGCCGAATCGTGATACACCTCTTCACTTAGCTGTGAAATTAGGGGATGAAGTGGCGGCGGAAATGCTTATGGTTGTTGGTGCAGATTGGAGTTTGCAGAATGAACAAGGGTGGAGTGCTCTACAAGAAGCTATTTGCAGTCGGGAAGAGCGTATTGCTAAGATTATTATTAAGCATTATCAGCCTCTGGCATGGGCGAAATGGTGTAGAAGGTTGCCTCGTTTGGTAGCGACCATGCGAAGGATGAGAGACTTTTATATGGAGATTACGTTCAATTTCGAGAGTTCTGTGATTCCTTTCATTTCAAGGATTGCACCTTCGGACACTTACAAGATTTGGAAAAGAGGTGCGAATCTAAGGGCTGACATGACTTTGGCAGGTTTTGACGGTTTTAGAATTCAGAGATCAGATCAAAGTGTTCTTTTTCTTGGTGATGGTTCGGAGGATGGGAAAGTTCAGCCTGGATCACTCTGCATGATCTCGCACAAGGAAAGAGAGGTACTGAATGCTCTAGACGATGCGGCCTTTGCGGCAAACGATGAAGAAGTTCAGCAGGAAGTGGCTGCAATGTCTAAAACAAATATATTTAGGCCCGGGATTGATGTTACTCAGGCAGTTCTTCTGCCTCAGTTGACTTGGAGGCGGCAGGAGAAAACAGAAATGGTAGGACCTTGGAAAGCTAAGGTGTACGATATGCACAATGTTGTTGTAAGTATAAAATCTAGAGGAGTTCCGGGAGCGATGACAGACGACGAGTTATTCTCGACTTGCAATGGAAATGAAACCGAGAGTGAAGAACTTAATGATATTTTGACTGAAGATGAAAGAAGACAGTTGGAGGATGCACTTAAATTGGATTCATCAGAACAGAACAATGATAGTGATGAGGTGATCATTCCACATCGTCAAAGCTTTAGGGATATTCCTATTGAAGACGCGAGCGGCAGCACTAGTGGAGAAAATAAGCAGGAAAAGAAAGGATGGTTTGGTGGATGGAGAAAAAAAGATTCTAAACATGAAATAGCGTCAAAAAAGTTTGTGCCAGCAAGAAATTCTCTTTGCGTAGAAGAAAAGGTTAGCGATTTGTTGGGAGATTCTCCTTCGACAAATCAGATTAAGCCAGGAAGACATTCTATTGAGGTAGTTGTGAGGGGTGATGAGCAGCGGAGGAAAAAAGAGGCCAAAGCTTCTTCTGCAAATTCTGATAGCAGAAATCGTCACAAGGATGGAAGTCGTGAAAATGAATATAAGAAAGGGTTGAGGCCTATTCTTTGGCTTTCCCCAAACTTTCCATTAAAAATTGAAGAACTCTTGCCATTGCTAGACATTGTTGCAAACAAAGTTAAAGCCATTCGTCGTTTAAGAGAACTCCTTACAACAAAACTTCCAATGGGAACTTTTCCTGTTAAGGTCAGTGCTTGCTCATCATCTTCAATTTAATAATACCTGTTGCTAAAATATGAATATTCTGAGAATATGTCTGATTATTAAACTCATACCACTTTGTTTTCTTTTATATCGTGTAACAATATACACTATATTCTTGCTTGTTTACTGTACTTTTCTCTGTATGCATTTTTTGGAATTGATAAAAACTAATGTATGTTTATCGAGCTTCTTCAGAAACGGGGCTGCTATCCTTATCTCAACTTGATATTGAAACACTTTCCGGGTCCTTCTACCCCCGGGCTAGCTAGGACATATTGGTTTTAGTTTTAGCGCAAAAGATCAAGACTTGAAGTTAAACCTTGTTCTTTCCAAACATTCTTGACATGCAGATTTAATTTACTTTTTCAGCTACATATTTGAAGGCTTTTCCTTTGTTCTTGAACTCTATTATGTTGATTTGTTGTATTTTTGCCGCGTTTAAACAGATTAAAAACATCAAAAGGGTTACTCCATTTTATGACTTTTTATCTCTTATATGTTTTCACATGATTTTAAACTCATTGCTCCTGTTTGCACATTCAGGTTGCGATTCCCGTGGTTCCCACCATTCGAGTATTGGTTACTTTTACAAAATTTGAAGAACTACAGCCATTAGATGAATTTGCAACGCCGCCGTCAAGTCCATCTGCATCCGGCGAAGAGAGTCCTATAGCAACAAATTTGCCGGCTTCGTCTTGGTTTCAGTGGATAAAGGCTCCATACCGGCCTAGTTCATCTGCGGCAGGTTCCAGCAGTAGGATAGAAAATACTCCAGACCCATTTGCGATTCCTCCAGATTATACTTGGGTGACTGCTGAAGAAAAGAAGAAAAAGATGCTAGAGAAGAACAAATCAAAGAAAGGGAAAAGTCATAAACAATGATGCTGCATACAAGGAAGGAATGAAACATTGCTGGATTTGTTGACTGTGTTTCAATATATATGTGCAAAACGAATATAACTCAAGTAATGTTGCAATCTCATTGAGAAACTTTCATCATCATGATTAGAGTTTGAATTCAAGTGCCTTTGATTACAATAATTATAATGATTCCTCTTGATTTTATTCATGTTGTAAATATATTCAAGGTATTGTTTTCTAGCTTTGGAATTTATCTTACTTTTTTTTTACAATAGAATTGATCATAACTTGTTTTATTATTATTTTTTGATTGAATTATTATTATTATTATTATTATATTTTTAATAATTTTGTTTTGGACTAAGTTTGTGGCTGATCCACTGTTGGGCACGGCTCAACTTAACTCCACGTCGAAGAGAGTCTAATGCAGGCCCAATCCTCCATAGCCGTTGGAGGCCACGATCTCCACGTGTTCCCCACATGTGCTCAACGTGCTCATCACGTGGGAACACATCACCAGCTGAACTTACTTATGTGAAAACAGGTCATTCACTCCTTGAAATTCGTGGGAAAGTTGACCCATAACGAAGAACACGTGCGAGTCTTTCCTACTTCCACGTAGGATCCTGTAAGTCATCTGTTGTGGGCTTTGCAATCCAGCCTACAGTAGATAACCGTTGGCCCAGCGCTGGGGGCACATTATAAATACTCTCCTTCACTAGAGGGTCAGATATTCTAAACTCTATGTACTTGCTTTCTCTCTTTCACTCTGAACCTCATTTTGGCATCAGAGTGTCTTGCAGGTACACTCCCTCTTCTTCTCCATCACCGGTGAACTTGGAGCTCACGACGTGTTATTGGCCGCTGATTGAACTTTTGATCTCGATAAGATCAATGACGCCGTCTGTGGGAACCTTTTGCTCCCCGTCTTTTCTTTCTCTGAAACTTAAATACCAAAGCAAACCTTCAAAAATCTTCGATCATGGCCAACCAACACAACGACGATAACGTCCACGAAGTTGCCTTCACCACTTTCACTATCGGCGATGACCACGATAACAACGTGATGTCCGCTGCTGAAGAGGGTGACCCTAGGGACGAACTCACCGCCTCTCCCTCCTCCGACAATACGACCTACAACGTTGGCCAACGCTTCGAGAGTCTGAGGGTTTTCCAACTAATTTTCGTAACGCCCAACGCCGATCCTACCACAGTAGCCTTGTTCGTGACAATCAACCTGATGAACTTAATGATTTTCCAGTAGAATGAACGGATTGGAATGCTGGAGAAAGACCGCCAATCACCCACTCCCCCGCAAAGGCATCGATGACCTGATTCTCGTAGCCCGTCCCCGAGACGACGAAACTTCTGTCCACACTCTCCTTTGCAGAGACACCAATAGGACGAATCTCAAAGCCTCTCCCCGCGACTACCCGGACGCCGCCTGCGGCTAGAGAAGCCACCACCTGCGATTGCCCAGAAGCGTGATCGCACCCATCCCCGCAAGGAGCGGTGCTCCCCCATTCCCAAGAGGAGCAAAGCTGGCGGGCAACTGGACAACTTGAAGGGTCGACCAAGAAACTCGCCGCGTCGTGGCAGAAGCCCTCGGCACGACCCCACCCCGTCACGCTCACTAGTCCAAAGCGACGAAGACGACCCCTGTGGTCAATTATCCCGGGAAATTATGGAAAACCCCATCCCTGTCGGGATGGAAAAACCACTAAGCTTGATGACCTACGATGGCACGACGGACCCAGACGATCACATCGATGCGATGCTCGACTACCGCAAAGTCAGGGGCGCCATCAAGTGCAGACTCTTTCCCACAACTCTGAGGAAAGGTGCCATGGCATGGTACAAAAGCCTTGCCCCAGAGTCCATCACCTCCTGGGAGGACTTGAAAATACAGTTCACCAGGAATTTCATCGCCTCTCGATGATATCCGAAATCCGAGGCGTCACTTGAGGCCATCATACAGGGGAAGGACGAGTCTCTCCGAGCCTACATAGAGAGGTTCAATCGAGAGGCTGTCCAGATCTCCTCGATTGACCGAATGAAGAGATACCTGCTCGAGCGAGGGCTGCGCCCCCCGCAGTGACTTCGCCAAAGCAGTTGGCATTGAAATGCCTCACTCGCTGGATGACCTTTTCTTCAAAGCCCAAACCTACATCTAGTACGAGGAGAGAGAGGTTGCCAACAATGCTCGCGACTCACGGAACCAGGACGGCACCAAAGTCGCGAACTATGACGACCATGTGGCTCCTCGACGTGGCAGGGAGAAAAGAAGAGATGATAAGTGTAACACCCTTTTCTACCCACAATTAAAATGCACATTTTCCACATAAATCAGAGTAAAATATTTAACTCAATAAAATTCACCTCAAAGGGTGTACATTTCTCAATAGCTCAAAATAAGTCAATGCTCCGTGTACAACGAGTTTTCTCAAAACAGTATCAAAATTGCTCAAAGGCAGCGAAACTTAAAAGGCATATCCAAAGTTTTCCTTATACGGAAAGATAATCAAAATAACTCAAATAAAACATAAACCCCAACCCGATGTTACACTATTAGAGAAGGACCCTCTAAGTTAACCAAAGGATAACAACTCGAAACTTCAAAAGTCCTCAACGGCGTCCACGGCTAAACCTGGTCATCTGCACGTTACCCACGTGGAGGTAACATTCAAACAAGCAGGGTGAGTAAAGCAATTCATAATAATCAATGTATAAGAATCAACATAAATACGGCGTCATTTTCATATTCAACACATTCATATCCTTCAATAATTGCCTCAAAGGCCACAACATCATAAATTATTCCCAATGACATCATAAATGCAAATACAACACGACTCAATGCATGTCGTACCAATCATCACAGCGCAATGGACACTAGGCCATCAACCCTCCATAGATCCCCATCAATAGAGTCGATTCTACTTGAGAACCAGAGCACATAAAAACACTTCACATCCACACAATGGGATTGAAGCCAAAGTAATCGAGGTCCTGAACCGAAATCCGGATGCACATGAATGCATGATGCACACGTCACAAATCATCCTCATAATAACATCATAGGTGCATCATCATTCATCATATTCATCATCAGCAATTGTCATAACTCATCATCATAATCGTCCATACGTCATGTCATCATAGCTCATCATAATAATCATCCTCACACATCATGTCATCATAATTCATCATAATAACCATCACCATACATCATAGAAAATCATCATATAATCATGTACAAATCACATAGCGCTCACATTCATACTCATATTAATTCATCATATTATCACATATTAATTCATAATTATACTCGCGGTAATCCTCATACTATTGCCCATTAATCACATAAACTTCACAGTCCCACTCATGCTAATCCGTCATGGAAATAACAGAATCAAACACCAAAGCATCGCTGCACACGATCAACATTCGCGAAACTCTGCTACGTTCGCTGGCATGTTCGCTAGGCGAGTCTGGGGCGAGTTTCTTCGCTAGGCGAGTCTGGGAACAACATTGTTCTCTAGACGAAATGTGCGATGACAACAAATTCTGCTACGCACTAGAACCTAAAACCACTCAAATGCCCACACGATTCACTTACCCAATGCCCCAAAAACATTCCTAATCATCCCTAAGGTCTTACGGCGATAAAGGCACAAAACCTACGGTTCATTAGGCCAATTCCGTAACATATTCAGTCCTAAATCACAATTTTTTCTTCAATTACACCCTAAGGCATTAGAGTTACTCACTATTCAATATTTCTATCCCTTCAGGGTCAGACATATAACAATCCAAGGTTTAGGCCACAAAGGCCAAAGATCTCTAATTCTCATATCTATGCTCAAACAGTCAGGAATACTTACCACTAACCACACCATTAGGGTCCTCACTATCAAATTCCCTATTTTCTCACAATCAAATCCAAAATCCCTTAAACCTTAAATCAACCATAAACACATCGAAGGTTACACATAGAAAATCATGAAAGGCTATACTCCCATTAACTTAGTCGACGATTCAAAGCCTTCACGATTATCTCCGGGAATCTTCTGCCTCCAATCTTTTTCTCAAAGCTCTGACCACAATATTTTTCACGGTTAACACAGATGAATCCTAATTCCCTTCAGAATTCTATTTTGTCAAACCTAGTCTCGGGCCTCAAAATTGGGCTTATCCCGTAATACTCTTACTAACTCCTCATAATGCCCAAATTACCCTTATTTCACTTATATTAATTTATATTAATAATAATACTAATATTTACATATTGCATACTATTAATTAAATAAATACTCCACAAATGCACAATTCTCAATAATCCACAAAACCACCAAAAATGACTGAAAACGAATATTCTTAATTAAATAAATTAATTAAAATATTCCAATTAAATTCGAGGTGTTACAACTCTCTCGCGCTTAAAAGAATTTTCGTCCTTGAAAATTACCTCAAGAAAATAGAGTCGGATACGACCCCCTCAACTGATCTCCACGCTCCCAAATCCAACTTCCTCCAGCTGGTCCTCCCCACAATACCTTTACCAAGGGAATCCCTTTACCTCGAAGTTACTTTTCGTTCATCAATCCGAACTAGAAATGCCTTAACAATCAAATTATCTCCCACTTGTACATCATCCATCTGAGTCAATGTACTTCCTCAACTGAGACACACGAACCACATCCTGCAAATTTCACAAGCGACAACGGTAAAACAGTCTAACGTGCTACTTCTCCCACGCTTCCGCTGCGCCACTCTGATACGGATCATCAAAACATGGTGTGAGCTTTCGAGACTTCAAAGCTCGGCCAACACCAGTTACCGGCGTAAATCTCAAAACACGAGATCTCCCTCTTGAAATTCAAGTGTTTCCCCCTCATATCATGACAACTCTTCTGACGACCCTGCGAAACATTCATCTCTTTTTGGATCCTCTCGATCTTCTCAGTCGTCTCTTGCATAATCTCAGGTCCGAGCACAACATTCTCGCCTGATTCATACCAACACAAAGGAGTCCTACACCTCCTACCATACAAAGTCTCATACGGTGCCATTTCGACACTAGAATGGTAATTGTTCTGTAGGTAACCTCAATCAATGACAATTGATTATCTCAAGATCCACCTTGATCCAACACACAAGCTCTCAGCAAATCCTCTAAAGACTGGATAGTTCTCTCTGTCTGTCCATCCGTCTGCGGATGATAGACATAACTCAATCTCAACATGGTACCCAAAGCGTCTGCAAATTCTCCCAAAACCTCGATGAAGATCTCAGATCTCTATTAGACACAATACTCGACGATATCTCATACAACTTCACAACGTCCTCAATATACATCTCAGCTAGCTTCAGCATAGAACGATTAATCCTCATTAGTAAGAAATGAGCTGATCTAGTTAATCTATCCATGATCACCCAAATCGAATCATATCCATCTCACAGTCTTCGGCAAACCCGATACAAAATCCATGGAAATATTATCCCATTTCCACTTTGGAATATTCAACGGTTGCATCAGACCCAACGGCCTCTGGTGTTCAATCTTTGACTTCTGACAAGTCTAACCATCATATACAAACTCAACCACTTCTTTCTCCATCCCTGGCCACCCAACAATTCCCTCAAATCCTGGTACCTCTTCATAGCACTGGTATGGATACTCAATCCACTTAAATGTTATTCCTCAAGAATACCCTTATCCAACTCACACTATCTGGAACACAAACTCTATCACGACATCTCATGATACCATTTCCATTAATCCAAAAATTAGCCACTCGACTTTGATTCATCAAATTCAACCAATCTACCAACTCAAATCAGATTTCCAACCTCCTCGAATCTCATCAAGAATACCACTAGTAAGCTCCAACATACTAAGCTTAACTCCATAAGAAGTCTCTTCGTAAACCAAACTCATATCACCAAATTTCTCAATCAGTTCTAACTCCTTTACCATCATCATTAGTATATGCAAGAATCTCCAAATCAATGCATCAGCTACCACGTTTGCTTTACCCGAATGGTATTTCAAAACCAAAGTTATAATCCTTCATAATTCCGAATCATCTCTTCTTCCTCACATTCAATTCTTTCTGACCAAAGAAATACTTCAAACTCTTATGATTACTACACATCTCAATTCTCGAACAAAACAATTAATGCCTCCTAAGCTTCAACACAAACACAATGACAACCAATTCTAAATCATGCGTCAGATTATTCCTCTTATGCACTTTAAGTTGTCTTGTAGCATAAGCTAAACTTGCTGATGTTGCATTAACACACCTCCCAATCCCATCAATGAAGCATCACAATATACCCCAATGGTTCTGCCGAATTCGGAAAAATCAAACATGAGCTGTTATCAGTCTTCTCAAAAGCTCTTGCAACTTTTCTTCACACTTTGCATCCCAAAATAAAAGCTTGAACCTTCCTAATCCACTGCATCAATGGCAAAGATAACTTGGAAAAATCCTTCGATGAATTCCAATAACAATGTGTCAACCCAAGAAAACTTCTAATCTCAAATATAGGTTTTTGGAGCTTCCCATTGCTATACAGCTCCAACCTTCGTCATATCAACCACAAACTTGCCCAAATAAGTATGGAAAATACTGTTCATACTCTACCAATCGGCATGGTGCATTAGTCACACCAAATGGCATCACGAAATACTCATAATGTCTATACCTTGGTTTAAAAGCAGTCTCCTGAATATCTTCAGCCTTCATACAAATCTGATGATACCCAGTTCTCAAATCTATCTTACTGGACACACTTGCAACAACCAACTGATCCATCAAATCATCAATCCTTGGAAGTGAACACTTATTCTCGATAGTCACCTTGTTCACTTATATATAATCAACTCAAATCCTCACAGAACCTTCTCAAGCAAATCTTCAACTCTTTCAACCCCAATGCATACATACAATATGGAGCCATCGATATCGGACTAGTTCCAGGAACTAAGTTGATCGCAAACTCCACTTCACGTTATGGCTGTAAATTACTATCTCATCATGAAAAACCTCTGGACAATCACAAATAATTGGCAAACCACCAACTTCCCCGCTTTCATTAACACTCAAAGTTTCCATCAAAATAAATATCTCAACACCATCATGCACCGACTCACCAAAACAATTCATAAGCACTTAGCTTAACTGAAAACAATTCACTGCTCACGCCATCTAAGTTTGCAAGACACGTCTATCCCATCCAACATGACTCCGTCCACTATCAACAAGAGATTAAGGGTGATCAGTCCCTAAAGTTGTCAATAGACAGCCGAAATTCATGATGGGGTATAAACCATCTTTACCAAACTATAAGAGCGTTCATCGTCACACTGAGCCACCACTCCACACTTGCAGCATCCTGGAGAAGCACAAGCTTCTCCCCCACTTGAATCATTCCCACTATGCGGACAAAGGTTAGAAAAAAAATGTGTACCGACAGTGTTTTTACGCACATGTCGCATAACAGGGGGCAATTAACATTAGACAACTTGGCCGGACGGACCGGCCTGTTCTGATACCACTAATGTAACACCCTTTTCTACCCACAATTAAAAGGCACATTTTCACATAAATCAGAGTAAAATATTTAACTCAATAAAATTCACCTCAAAGGGTGTACATTTCTCAATAGCTCAAAAATAAGTCAATGCTCTGTGTACAACGGGTTTTCCCAAAACAGTATCAAAATTGCTCAAAGGCAGCGAAACTCAAAAGACATATCCAAAGTTTTCCTTATACGGAAAGATAATTAAAATAACTCAAATAAAAACATAAACCCCAACCTGATGTTACCTTATTAGAGCAAGACCCTCTAAGTTAACCAAAGGCTAACAACTCGAAACTTCGAACGTCCTTAACGACGTCTACGGCTAAACCTGGTCATCTGCACGTTACCCACGTAGAGGTAACATTCAAACAGGCAGGGTGAGTAAAGCAATTCTTAATAATCAATATCTAAGAATCAACATAAATACGACATCATTTTCATATTCAACACATTCATATCCTTCAGTAATGCCTCAAAGGCCACAACATCATAAATTATTCCCAATGACATCATAAATGCAAATGCAACACGACTCAATGCATGTGGTACCAATCATCATAGCGCGATGGACATTGGGCCATCAACCCTCCATAGATCCTCATCAACAGGATCAATTCTACTTGAGAACCAGAGCACATTAAAACACTTCACATCCACACAATGGGATTGAAGCCAAAGTAATCGAGGTCCTGAACCGAAGTCCGGATGCACATGAATGCATGATGCACACGTCACAAATAATCCTCATAATAACATCATAGGTGCATCATCATTCATCATATTCATCATCATCAATCGTCATAGCTCATCATCATAATCATCATCATACGTCATGTCATCATAGCTCATCATAATAATCATCATCATACATCATGTCATCATAGCTCATCATAATAACCATCATCATACATCATGTCATCATAATTCATCATAATAATCATCACCATATATCATAGAAAATCATCATATAATCATGTACAAATCACATAGCGCTCACAGTCATACTCATATTAATTCATCATATTATCACATATTATCACATATTAATTCATAAGTATACTCGTGGTAATCCTCATACTATCGCTCATTAATCACATAAACTTCACAGTCCCGTTCATGCCAATCCGTCATAGAAATCAAAGAATCAAACATCAAAGCATCGCTGCACACGATCAACATTTATGAAACTCTGCTACGTTCGCTGACATGTTCACTAGGCGAGTCTGGGGCGAGTTTCTTCGCTAGGCGAGTCTGGGAACAACATTGTTCGCTAGGAAAACTGTGCGATGACAACAAATTCTGCTACGTACCAGAACCTAAAACCACTCAAATGCCCACACGATTCACTTACCCAATGCCCCTAAAACATCCCTAAATCATCCCTAAGGTCTTACGGCGATAAAGGCACAAAACCTACGGTTCATTAGGCCAATTCCGTAACATATTCAGTCCTAAATCACAATTTTTCCTTCAATTACACCCTAAGGCATTAGAGTTACTCACTATTCAATATTTCTATCCCTTCAGGGTCAGACATATAACAATCCAAGGTTTAGGCCACAAAGGCCAAAGATCTCTAATTCTCATATCTATGCTCAAACAGTCAGGAATACTTACCACTAACCACACCATTAGGGTCCTCACTATCAATTTCCCTATTTTCTCACAATCAAACCCAAAATCCCTTAAACCTTAAATCAACCATAAACACATCGAAGGTTACACATAGAAAATCATGAAAGACTATACTCCCCATACCTTAGTCAATGATTCAAAGCCTTCACGATTATCTCCGAGAATCTTCTTCCTCCAATCTTTTCCTCAGAGCTCTGGCCACAATATTTTTCACGGTTAACACAAATGAGTCCTAATTCCCTTCAGAATTCTATTTTGTCAAACCTAGTCTTAGGCATCAAAATTGGGCTTTTCCCGTAATACCCTTACCAACTCCTCATAATGCCCAAATTACCCTTACTAACTCCTCATATTTCCCAAATTACCCTTATTTTACTTATATTTATTTATATTAATAATAATACTAATATTTCCATATTGCATACTATTAGTTAAATAAATACTCCACAGATGCACAATTCTCAATAATCCACAAAACCACCAAAAATGACTGAAAACGAATATTCTTAATTAAATTAATTAATTAAAATATTCCAATTAAATTCGGAGTTTTACAATAAGCTCCGCGACTCCAGCGAGCACCAAAGACTAGCAGGCTGCTTCTCTGAGTACACACTATTGACTGCTCCCCGCGAGCGCAGAATTCCAACAAGGTGAGGTCTATTTTCCCAGGCTGACTCCCCCAAGCCAAACGTTGACAAATCCAAGTATTGTCGGTTCCACAGGAGCTACAGGCACGTCATTGAGGATTGAATCCACCTCAAGGATGCAATCGAAATCCTCATCAATGAGGGACGCCTGAAGCAGTACACCAAGAGGAGCGAGGCTCCTCGATAGGACGTCTGTGAGGAAAAGAAGGTCGAGGAGGAGACACCTCCCTCTGGCAACATCGGCTTACAGGTCGCCCTCTGCATCTCTCGGCCTGAAGACTTCTACGTCCCAGACAAGGTCGACACACCCTTGTCTGCTCACAGCACCTGGGAGAACTTCCCCTCCGCTATGGTCATATCTGGTGGAGGATTCAACAAGCTCACAGTGGGTTCAGTGAAAAGAAAGTTAGACGAGCTGATTGACGCAAGCTCGAACCAGAATGCAACCTTTGAAAATTTCTAGGGAAAATTAAACCCCATCACCTTCTACCTCGAGGAGTAGTCGGGCAGTTCTCCCATCTCTAGGATTCCTTTGCTCATGAGAGCACAAATGGCAAACTTCGACGTTCTCCGCATCCTGGTCGACCAAGGGAGCTCCGTAGACATTATGTACGCCCATTTGTTCACCACTTTTGAGCTCGACGAGAGGCATCTGACGCCGTACGTAGGCTCTGGCCTACAAGGCTTCAACGACACAACTACTAAGCCTGGGGCTATGTCGATCTGCTCGTCACTTTCGGCGCCGAGGAAACTGCTAGACAGGTCAAAGTATGTTTCCTGGTCATGGAGTGCCCATCTCTATACATGCGCATCCTAAGAAGGCCGAATTTGGCCAAGCTGACCGTCGTGTCATCAACGGTCCACTTGAAGATGAAGTACTACACGATCAGGGGACGCGTCATCACTCTTCACAAGGATATTGAGGTCGCGAGGAGATGCTTCAAATCAGCAACAAAGGGGTTGAACTCGATTAACATGACACCCAAGATCGCCAGCAAGCCAACCTCGACAGCCGTTTCACCGACGAGCAGAAGTAGAACAGAGCAGCGTCAGACACATCTCAAACATCTGGGAACTACGGGGAACCTCTCCATCCTATGCGCCCCATTCCAGATGGCGACTTCAAGCTCATCCTCAACGGCGATGAGCCAAATAGAGACGTGAAGATCGGAAAAAGACTCCTCGACTTAGCGAGGAAGCAACTGAAGGCTTGTCTAAGGGAGAATGCTGACTTGTTTGTGTGGAGCGCTGTAGAGATGCATGGGCTAGACCCCTATGTTGCTTGTCATCAACTAACCATAGATCTGGCTGTTAGGGTCGTAGTACAACGTAGGCGTAGACAGTGTCCTGAAAAAATAGAGGTTGCTGAATTAGCTGTAAAGGACCTCCTAGAGGAAAATTTTATTTCTTAAGCTCAGTACATAATCTGGCTGTCTAACATTGTATTAGTTAAGAAATCTAATGGAAAGTGGCGTATGTGTGTTAACTATACCAATCTTAATAGGGCCTGCCCCAAAAATGCATATCATTTGCCTAACATCGACAAATTGGTTGACAACTCTGCAGGTCTCAAGCTACTGTCGTTCATGGATGCATACTCGGGGTACGACCAAATCCCCATGGCAAAAACAGTCAAGCAATACACGACTTTCATGACCGAGTCGGTCAACTATTACTACAGCGTAACGTCTTTCGGCCTAAAAAGCGTTGACGCAACTTACTAGTGGATGATGAACAAAGTCTTCTGAGGTGAGATCGGGGACACGCTCGAGGTCTACATGGACAACATGATTTTGAAATCCCAAGAAGAAACTGACCACATCTTCCATCTCAAAAGGGTCTTCGACACGACGAGGAGGTGCAGGATGCGGTTCAACCTGGAGAAGTGCACCTTTGGCGTTCGAGCAGGAAAATTCCTTGGTTTCTATTTGACAGAATGAAGAATCAAAGCGAACCTCGACAAATGCAAAGCATTCTCTGATTTTTGAACACCGAGTTCGAAGACATCGATCTAATCCTTAAACGGGATGCTCACCTCGCTGTCTCGCTTCGTGGCTAAGTTTGCCTAACACACACTTCCATTTTTCAAACTTCTGCCCAAGGAAGCCGCGTTCGAATGGAAGGAGGAGTGCGAAAAATCCCTCCTTCGTCTTAAACGAGTTCTTTCAGAACCTTCAGTCCTCTCACGACTAGAAAACGGAGACTTTGTACCTCTACCTCGCTGTTGTAACCAAGGTTGTCAGCGAGGCTCTCATTCGCGAGACCCCCGAGGGGAAGAAACCTATTTACTTCACCAGCAAAGCCTTGCAAGGCCCAGAGCTTAGATATCAGTAGATCGAAAAGGTGGCTATGGCCCTCATTAATGCGGATAGAAGGTTACGACATTACTTCTTGGCTCACACTTCTTGGCTCACACAATCTTGGTGCGGAATGACCAGCCTGTAAAGCAACTACTCGGCCGTCCCGACATAGCCGGTAGGATGCTCAAATGGTCGCTGGAACACTCTGAGTTCGAAGTCCAGTACGAGAGTAGTAAAACCAACAAAACACAAGTGATGGCTGACTTCGTGGTAGAAATGACCGCCCCAATCGCCCCAGCAGACGGAGCCCAGAAGTGGACCATCTACATGGACGGGGCATCCAGCTGACAAGAAGCGATGCGGGCATCATTCTTGAGAATGAATAAGGCATCCTGATCGAGGTTTCATTTGCTTTATCCTTCCCGACCTCGAATAACCAAGTTGAGTATGAAGCCTTCCTCACAGGGATACGCCTAGTTAAAGACTTAGGCGCAAAAGAGGTAAAGATCTTTATCGATTCTCAACTCGTCACCTCTCAAGTACAGGGAGAGTACCAAGCCAAAAACAACAACCTCGTTGAGTACTTAACCTTGGTCAAATAAAATATGAAGAAGATCGATTCCCCAGAAGTAAAACATGTTTCCCGCGAACATAACACTCGGGAAGACATCCCGTCAAAGCTCACAAGCATGAAAAAGAAGGGCGGAATACAAGTCCGTCATCCAAGAGGTACTTTCTATACCAAGTATCGAGAAACCCCTTGTGACCATCGACGTGAACACCATCGACTGCTAGATAACCCCGGTGTACACATACCTCACCACGAAGGAACTCCCCCCTCGACTCGAAAGAAGCTAACATAGTCAGGCGCAAAGCTTGCTCTTACGTCTTAATCCAAGACAAGTCATACAGGCAGGGATTCTCTATCACTCTTCTCAAGTGTGTCGATGAGTCCGAGGTCCCCCATATACTTCAAGAGATCCACGAAGGGATTAACGCCTATCACCTCATAGGAAGATCCCTCGCTCGAAAGGCCATGCGAGCGGGATACTATTGATCCACTATGCAGCAGGATGTGAAGGAACTTGTCAAGAAGTGCGACAAGTGCCAACGTCACGCGGACGTGCATTTGGCACCTCCCAACGAGTTTAAAACTCTCTCGTCCCCGTGGTCATTCACCTCGTGGGGATGGATATCCTCGGCCCCTTCACCATGGGGTCGTACCAGAATAAATACTTGATAGTTGGCTTCAACTATTTTTCAAAGTGGATAAAGGCTGAGGCCCTCGCCAAAGTCACAACACATAACATACTCTGTTTTTACAAGAGAAACATACTTGCCTGGTTTGGCGTACCACAGGTATTCTTCACCGATAACAGGACGCAAATCATCGACAAAAACTTCAAGGAGTTCGTCGCCAAACTGAGCACCAAGCAACATTTCACGTTTGTTGAGCATCCGCAAACAAACGGGCATGCTGAAGCCGCAAACAAAGTGATCTTGCATGGCCTAAAACAAAGACTAGGTGAAGCTAAAAAGAGGTGGGTTGAAGAGCTACATAGCATACTCTGAGCCTACAGAACGACCCCGCACTCAACCACCGGGGAGACTCCGTTCCAAATAACCTACGGAACCGAGGCAATTATTTCGGTGGAAATTAGAGAGCCCTCTAGGCGGACCGAATTGAAGGTATGAGAAATACACAAGAAATGGGGGGTTTGAATTGGGTATTCACTCTATTAAAACTTTTTCTGGGTTTCTTCACTTGTTGCTTTCTAAAGAGTTCTATAAGATGCATTGCAGAAGCATAAATAATAAAGCATAACACAAGTAAAGAACACATGATATATCCTGGTTCACTTGAGCAACTCTCAAGCTAATCCAGTCCACCATTCCAAGGTGATTTTGCCTCACTCAAGCAAGGACTTAATCCACTATAACCAAACTGATTACAGTTGCACAAGCTAATTGCATGTGACTAACAAATATACAATGACACGTTCAGGGATCCCTTAGGATATAACATTCATTGACACCTAATAGAATCCGATCACAAAAGATCTCCTATTAGGATACCACAAATGACAATTGTCACTTGTCATCTCAAGTATTCTGATATTCACAAGATCACTTGAGGAACCACTAATTCTAAGTAGAATTTGTGTTGCTGGAGATTACATGAGTGCTTCTTATCAAGCAAATTACTCCTAATTAAGTACATAGCAAGTATTGAGCAACAACTCCTTGCTTCCTAATACAGAAACTAATCTAAAGATAAATCTCTATGAGATTATTAGAATATTAGTTTCCATATTGCTTAAAAGCTTTCTTATGCGAGCACTGCGGCTTCTTAGCATAAAGCTTTTCTTGTTAATCAACTATGTTGCTAACTTCACTCGTCAGCATCATTGCTTTGTAACAAGCTGGCTTGCTTGTAATGAGCTAACATTTGAATGAATCAAATGTTCTTATTTTATAGTGCATTCAAAAGAAACGTTGTGAGGGTAGAGATGTCAATTCAAATATTCCAACGGTCATTTCCAAACGGATAGAATACTCACGTGTTGTATAGTGTTGACATCACTTTCTTTTCCTTTTCTTGCAATGTTAATATATCATTGTGGGAGACAACTCTTATCCACAAATGATGTGATCTTCATTTATCAGCTAGGACATATCAACTTCTGGCTTTGGTTCTTCTGATGATGTATCTGATGAGTAGTTTAGAAACTACTTTGGTATGATAGCATAATAACATCAGAGTTGTTTAACTTCAGCACCTTGTTTATTAGGGTCGATAGCAACAACTTATCTGATTAACACGTCTTCATCTGGGTGAAGCTATATAATCTTCAACTTCAGAATCTAGTCTTCAGAGTCTTTATGCACTTGGTCTTCAGAGCCTTCAGCCTTCAGAACTTCAAGTCATCAGAGTCTTCAGTACGTAATTCTTCAGAGGATTATATCTTCAGAGTCTTGATCTTCAGAACCCTTAAGTCTTCAGAGTCTTTCTGCACTTGGTCTTTAGAGCATTCAGCCTTCAGAGCTTCAAGTCATTAGAGTCTTCAGAGCTTGGTTCTTCAGAGGACTATATCTCAGATGCGTTGATAGCTTCCAGATCAGATACACTTCTCAGAGCAGAATCCACAGGAGCATTGCAAGTGCAATATACAACATCCTTGGAACTTTCTGATCGTGAACAGATACAGAGCTATACTAGCTTCTTCAATAAGCTTTGTTTTCTTTCAGATCAGATGCACTTCATATAACAGAATCCACACGAGCATTGCAACAACAATTTCCAGCATCCTTGGATCTTTCTGATTGTGAACAGATACAGAGGCAAACTTACTTCTTTAATAAGCGCTTTATGTCACGTCACAAAAAGTAACTCCATATTGAATTTAATACACTTCTTGATATTATTTGTTGATTTAATATCTTTATTTAACGATCTGCACACAACAAACATTAGACCATAAAATGGTTCTTTCGCAAATACTTAATTGTTATCATCAAAATATAGAGATAACATGTAGAGAGAATTCTTGCTCTTACAATCTCCCCTTTTTTGATGATGACAAAAACATGTATTTTGATAGAACATTTTATACAGGGTAATCACCAAGCATTAACATATTCAGAGTTTCAAGCAACAACTCTCCCTGACTGTGTTAACCTTAAAAATTCTTTTTATGCTTGTTCAGAGACTTCCTCTGATCCCAATACTCACAAAATAGAAATATTTAAAAAAACAAAAATAAATAGAAGAGAAGGAATACTTCCCTACGATATAAGAGAGCATAAGTCTTCAGCATCTGGACTAGTTCAGCAGAACTTCCATCTTCAGATCTTTAGAACTTGTTTTCTCTAAACATCGTATCAGAGCCGTATAACTTCAGGGCCTTTCTAAAGCATTTGCACATCTGTAGCACAAATACAAAGCAGTTCTTTTCTAATAACTTAGCCACACTGTTTATCAGAAGCAGAACTAGCTTTTCTTCAAATGAGAAGCTCCCCATGAGTTTCAGACTGGGTGAAAATCAAATATTCTGACTTGTGAACCTTTATGGGGTGAACTCCCCCTGGCTATAATAGGTCAGATATTTATATCTTCAGAACTCCCCCTGAATCTGATACTAGTTCTTGATTCTGAGTCTGAGACCAATTCTTGCTTTTATGAAGATTTCTATTTCTTATGCTCTGATTATCATATTCACAGACAGTTTACATCTTTTGAACATTATGATACCAAAATCAAGATGACTTTAACTTTCTCTTGAACAGTATTGGGTCCATTTGATTCTGAACATATGTTCACGAAGTGTATAACTTCGATTATATGAACAACCAGTTCATTTAAACTCAGAGTTCTTTCATTTGACCTGTCTTTAGAATGCCTAGTGAACTTGTTCAGAGTTCCTCGGTAAAACATCAAACATATAGTTAGTAGTAAACACAGTTTATATCAGAGTTGATGTTTTGCATTCTCTTTAGGTTATATCAAACATATTCTATTTCTCCAGGTTATATCAAAATCATTTTCTATTTCTCCCCCTTTTTGACATCATCAAAAAGGTGAGTTTTTATTAAAAATAAGATTTAAAAAATATTCTATTTCTTCCTCTTTAATAACAGAATTTCAAAATTTCAAAATATTAGAGTCAAGAAATAATATTTGAGTACCTAATTCTTATAGGTTGACATCTTTTCCAGAATTTGTTGAAGTATGAACAGAAGAGAGTTGTTGACAATTTTCTGTTCAGCAAAGTTTTCTCTGAAAACTTATTGTTCTTTCTTCATAGCTTGTTGATCTTCTTGAATCTCACTATTGTCACGTTCTCAACGTACAAGAGTAGTTTCAGAAGAAGAACCAACTACAGCAACTTGCTTAGCCTTCTCAGCATCTTCAGCTTCTTGTGTCAATCTGACAGTTTCTTTTCTTGAATCTTCCTCTGTTAGAATTCTCTCTTCTTTAGTAGCTCTTTCTTCATCTTCTTTTTTCTTCTCAATAAAATGTTTGAAGTTTCTTATCCTTTCTAGCTTGTCTTCTCTTTCCTTAACCAGTTGAACTTCAGCTTCTAGTGACTTTGAAAAGTGTCCAGATTCAAAGTTTAACCACTTCTGAAAGACGTTCCAGAAAGTCTCAAACTCCCGAGGATGAAGGTTTATTAAGTGTGAGGAGAGGTTTCAGAAACATGAACATACTCAGAGAAATGAATAGTGCTCAGAGGTATGAATGGTACCAAATGAAGGTGTGAATGGTAAAGTGATGAGGAATGAAACATTTTCAGGTTCAAAGGGGTTTGCATCATCTGTTCTTTTTGATGAGGGGACTTCATCAGAATTGGTTTCCTGAGGAATACCAATTGAACAAGGTGTAGGAATTGTTGAAAACATATTCTCTTTTAACGGAGCAGATGCAGATGATGAGAGGAGCTCTCAGAGTCAAAATTTTCATTTTTCAGAGAGCTCATATTCCTTTGAGATTATGAGATCTTCAGAGTTATTCTTTTTCTGAGAGCTTTCCATTCTGACTTTTATCTTTCTTCATCTTGTTTCTTCAACATCAAAACATTATACTTTAGAAGTGTCAGAGTTTGATTTGACAAAACTTCTTCTTATTGAATCTTTTATCCAAATCTTCCAGGTAATCCAAATCTTCAGATGATCTACGACATCAGATTTGCTCAGGACGTTAGAAGAGCATCTTTGACACCAATAAAAGGTAATGTGCAAAGAATGCGTTCTGATTCTTCAGTCTTATGCATATGATAGTTCTCCAGCTGATTCTTTATCCAGAGCATCTGATACTTCAACAAGCAGCAACAACATATTCTGCTTCTACAGTAGAGAGTGCTATTTTGAGTTGCTTCTTGCTGTAACACAGGATCAGATTGTCTGACAGCTTCCAGAGGTGCTCTTGCGTTCAACTCTATCTCCAGCAAAATCATTATTACAGAAACCTACTAAATTATATTCATTTGGTTTTCTGTAACACAAAGCCACGTTAGTAGTACCTTTCAGATACCTCAGAAATCTCTTAACAACTATTAAGTGAGATTCTCTAGGATCTGATTGGAATCAAGCACATAAACATACACTAAAAAGAATTTCAAGTCTAGAAGCAGTAAAATACATAAGAGAACAACTCATACCTCTGTACAACTTCTGATCTACCTTTTACTAACCTCTTCTTTTCCCAGAGTGTACGTTGAAAGCATGAGAGTCTTAGCTGGCTACTCTCTGACAGATTAATCTTCTTTCTTCTACAGTCTTCATCTGAATAATAATGACTTCTTCAGCTTCCTTTCTTTTGAATAGAAACAAATCTTCTCTGATGTTTGTATCATCTTGAATAATAGTTGCGAAATCCAGATTCTTCCTTTGGTCTTCATCTTCTGATCATCCATCTTCTGATATCAATGATCACGCCTCTTTATCTTCTTCTAGACAACTTGTTTTCAGATGAACGCTAGTTTCTCAGAATAAGCATAAGCTTCAAAAAAGTTATGCGCTGAGGAAACTTGCTGACTTCTTGCATCATAAGAATTTATCCCATGAATAGACACAATTGTTTATCACAAACTTATCATCAAACCAAGATGTATATCTAGCATCGATTTGACTGACAATCTTGTTCTTATCAATCAGTATCAGATCCTCTGATGAAGTTCTATTTCTCCCCTTGTCAGAGTAATCTTCAGATCTATGCAACTTAGCTCTAGCGAATGTTTCAGTAAACTGTTCATCCATAGGAACGCTTCAGATCAGAGCAGATCTTTGTTCTTCAGATGTCCTTATTATCTAGATGTAAGCATTGTTGCTGATGTTTCAGAGCCATGCATAATCTGATTCTCAGAGCCTCTGCAGTTGCAGTCTTTGAGATAAGTGCGCCCAGAGTCTTCTGGAACATTGCTTTATACTCTTCGCTCAGAGTTTTCTGAAACTTTGCTTTCAACCAATCGCTCAGAGTCTTCTATAGAGTTGCTTTCTCAATGTCTTCTGTAGCTTTGCTTCCTCAGAGTCCTCTGTAGCTCCGCTTCTTGTAAAACACTGAGAGTCTTCTGAAGTATTGTGGCTTAATGTTCAGATCATTCTGTAGCTTAATTTTAACTTTAGAAAAATCAGCGTCACATAAACCTTTTTTTTTTCATCATGCTTATTTCAGCTTCTGCCTGCATACACTGAGCAAACTCCTTTCCAAGTGTAATATTTGTTGTTCCAAAAAATAATATTATCTACATAAATCTGACAGATTAAAATATCTTTCTTAATTGATTTATGAAGAAGAGTGTTATCAATCTTTCCTCTGCTAAAATTATTTCCTAGAAGAAAATTACTCAACCTTTCACACCAAGCTCTGAGAGCTTGTTTTAGGCTAAAGAATGATTTCTTTAATTTATAGAACGTGTTCTGGAAATCTTTCATTTTCAAAACCAGGAGGTTGATGAACACGTACTTCTTCTTCAATTAAACCATTTAAAAAGTATTTTTAATATTCATCTGATTTAGATTGATGTTATTCTGAGCAACAAAAGAAATTAACAAGAGTATGGATTCTAACCTTGCCACAAAAGAATGTGTCCTCTGTGTAGTCAAAACCTTCTTGCTGACTAGCCTTGAAGATATGAGGAAGGATCTTGTTCTTGTGAGAGGATCCAGTAACAACATCTGAAGTAGGATCTTCTGAATTTCTCTTATGAGCTAATCTCATATCCTTGTTTGCGTTCTGCAGTATCTTCATCAACACATCATCCATCTGATTTCTGAGAGACACCTTCAGAGCACAGATAAACTAGTCTTCATGTTTAGAGCATCTAACTTCCACCAGGCTTTATCTTCTGATTTGATTTACTAGAATCAAACGCAGATCCAGTCTAGATATAATTATCATCAAACTTAGATGCATCAAATGACACAGTCTAAATGATAATTTTGTTCTTGCAATGCTGAGCTAACTTGTATAGAGTTAGTTCAACCAGAGTTTATAGTACATTTGCTTCTGAAAAGGAATGTCAACTGACTTATTCATTATGAACAACACCAGTGACTTAAATCCCTTTTAAAAACAGATTGAATGACTTCTGTCATTGTATCTTTCTGAACAACTTGACTTCAGGATCCAATCATTATGAACTTCTGAGAAAAAATGTCTGATAACATCTGACCAATTACAGTTTGTTCAACTGAGATAAAATCTCAAGTTAACAGAACTTAATTGTCCATGCTACTTCTAATAAAATCTCAGAGTTCATCTTACATCATATCCATGATAAGTTAGTGAACTTCTTTACATGAAACATCTACATATTTCTTTGAATCTTCTTAAGGACAAGAACATTCTGATGCCTTGAATCAGGAGGATCATTGGTTCAAAATTTGAACTATCTCTGTTCCAGCCCTTTTTTGCAGACTTTATTCTGAAGTTCCTATGAGTCAAATTCATTAGCCAACAATATTTCTTTACTTACTAAAGATAATTCCCAATGAGATTTTCATGAGAAAGTCAAGAGTGGACTAATCCATTTCTTGAAAACATCTCATACTCACATAGAAATAATCTTCAGCAAACAAGATTTCTTGCTTTCTGATGATTTGATCTTTTTGAGCGAATACATTGTATATCCAAATGTATTACAAGATAAGCATTCAACATAAAACTTCTTATCTGATGAATCTCTCTTGTCAGCTGATTCTTCAATCTTCTTCCAAGCTCTAGTGGAGAAGATTTTGTTGTTGAAGACTTCAAAACTTCAAACTTCAACTAATCACTTACTTGCTCAAGATAACCCATTTGATTACAATTTCAGTACTCATCTTCATCAAAAACTGATATTTGACTAAAATTGAAAGAGAAGAAAAAAACCATCAAGATTATTTCTTCATACAACTTTAGGATCTTTTTCTGACACTGTTAGGTGTTTGATATCCATCAATAACAGAACGCGAGCTCTGATACCAAATGAAGGTATGAAAAATACACAAGAAAGGGGGGGGGGGGTTTGAATTGGGTATTCACTCTATTAAAACTTTTTCTGGGTTTCTTCACTTGTTGCTTTCTAAAGAGTTCTATAAGATGCATTGCGGAAGCATAAATAATAAAGCATAACACAAGTAAAGAACACATGATATATCCTGGTTCACTTGAGCAACTCTCAAGCTAATCCAGTCAACCCTTCCAAGGTGATTTCGCCTCACTCAAGCAAGGACTTAACTTCAGCACCTTGTTTATTAGGGTCGATTAGCAACATCTTATCTGATTAACACGTCTTCATCTGGGTGAAGCTATATAATCTTCAACTTTAGAATCTAGTCTTCAGAGTCTTTATGCACTTGGTCTTCAGAGCCTTCAGCCTTCAGAGCTTCAAGTCATCAGAGTCTTCAATATGTAATTCTTCAGAGGATTATATCTTCAGAGTCTTGATCTTCAGAACCCTTAAGTCTTCAGAGTCTTTCTGCACTTGGTCTTCAGAGCATTCAGCCTTCAGAGCTTCAAGTCATCAGAGTCTTCAGAGCTTGGTTCTTCAGAGGACTATATCTCAGATGCGTTGATAGCTTCCAGATCAGATACACTTCTCAGAGCAGAATCCACAAGAGCATTGCAACTGCAATATACAACATCCTTGGAACTTTCTGATCATGAACAGATACAGAGCTATACTAGCTTCTTCAATAAGCTTTGTTTGCTTTCAGATCAGATGCACTTTACATAACAGAATCCATAAGAGCATTGCAACAGCAATATCCAACATCCTTGGATCTTTCTGATTGTGAACAGATACAGAGGAAAACTTGCTTCTTTAATAAGCACTTTATGTCCACGTCACACAAAGTAACTCCATATTGAATTTAATGCACTTCTTGATATTGTTTGTTGATTTGATATCTTTATTTAACGATTTGCACACAACAAACATTAGACTATAAAATGGTCCTTTCGCAAATACTTAATTATTATCATCAAAACATAGAGATAACATGTAGAAACAATTCTTGCTCTTACACGAATCTCCCATCGACGAGGAGATGAACAAAGAGGCACTAAGGGAGGAACTCGACCTGGTCAAAGAAATTCGGTCGGAAGCAGCCTTCGGTGAAGCCTCGTTGAAACAAAAAAAACCATACAAAATAACGCCAAAGTCATCAAGCGTAAATTCTAAATCGACAGCCTAGTCTTGCAGAGAAATCAGAAAGATTCGCACTAGGGCAAACTTGTTGTGAATTGGGAAGGCCCCTATCGTGTCCGAACGAAAACGGGAAACGAGGCCTACTACCTTGAAAACCTACACGGTTAAGAACTTTCTCGACCATGGAATGCTGAAAAGCTCAAATAATATTACAGTTAGACATCATCGTCGACGCACTTGGTTCAACAACAACGAAGTAAGTTTCGACCACAAAGGCGTGCTGAAGTACAAGCATGACATCCAAACTTGAAATGAAAAGTCAAGATTCCGCTCTTGTATGTGTGAGCAGACTCTTGGCCCGATGGGGACACCTCAATCGAGCTCCGCCGTTGTTGCACTAATAAGGTAGAATTCCCAGCTCGCAATGGAAATTTCATGTCGCAAAGCAAAGACCTCGACTGAGATCTTTAATCCGTTATTGATCAGAAGCCAACTCTGATCATTTGATCAGTTCCCTGCACAGTTGAGGACCAATTATGTCGAGCAAAGGCCCCAGGCACTTAGTAAAAACAAGAAAATGCAAAATTGCATACATATCGACGAGGAAAATAAGTACTCGACAGATAATACGCACAATAGCGCAACACATGGAAAAAAGGAAATTATATTTGAGTTACAAATAAAATATTCCAATACAAACGACGGGGAAAAGCCCACTATTCAGATATTACAAGTCATGGCGCGCAGGCTAGGCAAAATCAAAATACAAAATGTGGCGCGTAGGCCAAACAACTAAGTGAAAACTAAACATCTGCTTCCTCTTCGGGCAGGGACTCCCCATCGGCTTGATCAACATTTCCCCCGAGATCCGCCGGAGCGATAATCTGGTCATCGACCACCCGGTGAAAAGGGCCCGATCCTCTCAGTGATGAGTGTTAGAACACATATTGGTGTTTAATATATCTTATTGTTTTGATGATAACATTAATGAAATTTTGTATAGAGAATTTATATACTCTAATTTTGTTCAAGTGTTTATTTGTTTCAGATATCAAAATTAATATTATTCTGGAAGCAAGAATGCCTCTGAACACTACTGATCGATAAAACTCTGAACGTCAGAAGCAACACATCAGAAGACTCTGATCCGCTACAGTGACTCTGAGCAAAGCTGAGAAGAACTTGAGTAAAGAACATACGTAAAGCTTCAGAAGACTCTGGAAGTACTTAACTGTCGCTACTGCGAAAATGAGGTGCCGGCAAAATAGAAGAGTCGCCACCTTTCGTTATTTATCCCACAGAAAGGGAAAGGAAACGATCGGAAAAAACCTGACGAAAAGGTATAAGACAAGGTCATCGCAACCATTGTCTGGATTCGGGAGTCGATTACGCCAGGGGAAGGTATTAGCACCCCTCACGTCCATCGTACTCGATGGGATCCATGCTTGTTGTGTTTATCTGACAGGTTGATTTTATCTATCTAGCTAAAAGTCTAGTCTGAAAAGAAAATGAAAATGACTCGACAGAACACAGCAGTTCTATGCCTACGTATTCCCGTCTAGAACGAGAAATTAGAGTCAACGTAGTTCGCCTAACTACGGTTACGGGGAAGGTTGCTCGCCGAGATATCGCATCTCGTGCCTACGTACTTTCACACGGCGCGAAAGATCAGAGCAAACGTAGTTCGGGACAACAAGAGACACAGGTTTGTCTTTTTTTTATCCGAGTAGGCTTAACAGACGGTTCCAGCAGTTGGTGTATGCAGCTCGCTCGACGGAGACTTAGGTGTTTACCGTTTGCGGGTAGAACCGAGGAGTTAACAAAAATCTCCTTCTGAAAAGGGTTTCCAGGGATTAAAGGTCTGAGAGGACAAAAAGTTGTTTGATCTTTGTTTTCTATCTTTTAGAAGAAGTATCTTTTATGGATGTTTACAACCAATATCGCACTAGAGACTATGATCTGAGAGTGAATGCGTCGCATGTCACCCAAAGGGTGCCATACAAAACATACAAGCTTTTGAAAAGAACTCTCCAACAACCCTTTCTCAAGTAGCTTAAGGCTCGTAGCATACGACATCAATTAACCTTTATTACTGTATCTTGATTTGTTTGAAGATGAGAAGAGAAAAGACACACTAAAGGGGAGCTGATCCAATCCTAAAGTTGTCATGCAAAGTTGAACCTATGATTGGGGTTAGGAGGGAACTACCTAATGTTATCATGCATGGTTAGAACCCTAATTTCTGTCATAACTTCTCTTGAACAAGAGAAGTCAGAGTTCCTAGGGGAACATGGCAAAGGAAAGCAACAGCAAAAGAAATAACTGCAAAGAAATAACTGTAAATAAAATGCATGCAATGCAACAAACAAGCAGAAGGAGCCAAGATCAACTTCTAGAGCAAGCAAGCCAGAGGCAACACACCACACAGGCAAGGGAGACAGACTAAACCTTAAGCCAGCAAGCAAAGCCAAGCAATAACAGTCAAGCAGAGGGGAGACATACTCAACCTCTAATGCAAACAAGCAAGGGGGGGGGGGGGGGAAAGCTCACCCTTTAGGATGCTCTTAGGCTAAAATTATCTACATGAGGCCTAGTCTAATGCAACACACTAAGCAGTCACACAAGCAACAGTCAGGCAATCAGAAAACACAACAACCAAAATAGCAGACAAGCAGCTCAACACCAAAGTAGATAAACAGCAGAACAAACCAACAGTCTGCAGTCAACTTCAAGCCTAAGCCATCTTCAAGAGAAGGAAATGAAAGCTCCATCTTCAAGCTCCAACAAAAGAGAAGAGAGTTAACATCAAGATTATTGAATGATGATGGGAAGCATGATGGAAACCAAGGGAATCCATCATGGCACTCAACCATACATCTGAGATAGGCATCCTCAAAGGTTCTACCTCTTGTGATATGCCACACATCCTTCCAAAGGAAGGATGATGCTTCCACATAGGGACCTTGAATCATGGATGAGAATGGAAAGCAATCAAAGCAATCCATGTTTATTTGAAGAAAGAGAAAACTTCTAAAGCTCTTCCTAAACCTAATTGATCAAGCTACAAGAAAGCTACTAAAAGGAGGTCTAAACACCAAAACCAAACACCACAATCAAGCAAACAGAAGCCTCTATATGTCTAAAGCACTATCCAAAAGGAATGGAAAGTTGATCTTATGCTATGGGTCACCATTGAAGTTCAACTACTGCAAGTGTTATGTTGAAGGCATCTTAAAACTAGCCTAAGTATTAAATCTATTAAAAATACTAAAAACACTTGTAAAATCCTATAAAATTTTCTAAGGGAACCTACATGTGTTAGGTACTTATGGTACAAAAACCAGGGATTGAATCTAAAGGAAAAGCCACCTAAGAAATCCTAAACTTAAAGTTATCAAAGGGGAACCCTAAAATGGAAGGTCATGGGAACCTAATCCAAAACAAAATCTAAATTTATCTAAAAATTGTGAAATAAATCCTAAGGGAACATGCATCTCTATACTAGCAACCAGCAAAAAATCTCACTCAAATTCCATATCAATTGATCATACAAAAATCAGCAAGAAAATGAAGAAATATGCAAAAATTCAAGAATTAAACAAATGCAAAAAATCAAATTAAATTGCAAATTGCATGAAAATAAAATCTAAAAGCACCAGAAAATCAGAAATTAAGTCTAGATTATCCATATATTTTTACTATATTTTTCTGATCAAAATTGAAGTTATTATGAATTTTAAAAAAAAGCAAGCAATTAAAATAAAAAGAAAATAAATTAAAGAATAAAATGCCAGAATTAAATCAGGGGCGTTGGATCAAGTGACCAAGTCAAGGCATCCAAGGGATCAGGTGGTGACAACGCATAAATGAAACGCAACGTTTCATTTGGTCCAAGTTCAATTCTGAGATTAAATTACAAGCGTACGATTGAGGTACCAAGTCAACCAAAACATCAGATCCAAGGGCCCTGGCATCATCTTCTTCGTTCAAACCTCAGAAGGAGGGAAAATAGCAGTGGTGGCCGGAGAACGACTTCGGTCGTCTTCTCTGGAGAGACATCATGTACAGGTGATCAAAACACTTCAAACCTTATATGAACTTCTTCAGATTTTCACCAGGATTCCAAATATGTTATTCATTCATCCTAATTCTTCATGCATTTCAAAATTCGAACGCAAACAGAAATCACTCCATAATTTTGATCATCATCAAAGCTCAATCTAAAGCCATGGATCAATTCCTCATGCTTCATAGATTATCTTGAACTAATCAAATCATGCTAACACCTTAAGATCAAAGAGCTTCGAAGCCAAACAGAAAGTTGATCACGTCCTAATTTGTCTCTAAACTCCACAATTTTGATCCAGAATCCATCTATAATCTCTCCTAAACCTTAACCTCATGCTAAAACATGCTAGATCATCATGAATCTACAGCAATTTTGAAAGTTGCATACCTGAGTTGCAACTTCTAATTGGAGCAGTTAGGGCACGATCCTTGGCTTCAAACTGTGCAGATACACTCTATGATTGATGCTGAAGATGATTGAATCCTCAATTTTCCTTGAATTACTCTTGAAATGAAAACACGATTTGCACTTGCTCCCTTGAAATTCACTTTGCACCTCTGGTTCTAGCTTCAAATCATCACCAACCTTGATCCAAATCACTTTCTGAACTTAAATAGAAGTGAATGGAAGATTCTAGAGGCCATAAGAAAGCCCAAACTCAGAAATCCAAGTTTCACTTTTGCTTGAAAATTTCACCCATGGCTATGCACGATTCTGAGCTCAAAACTTCTCCTAGAAGCTTCACATAGCTTGCTCAACACTCCTTGGATGTGAATGGCTCAGATTGCAAGCTTGATTTGATCTTATGGCCATGATTGAATGTGTTACTTATTCATGAAGTAGCAAAGGTGAAAAATCATGAATTATGCCCCAAATGAATTTTCTAATATTGCCATTGTGCTCCAAATGATTTTTCTGATCAAATGATCACTCATTTGGTCTTGTTTGAACACACATGATTTAATTTGAGTTTATTCACATAAATGCCTTTAAATTTCCCCTTTGTCAAACTTCTTCAAACCAAGTCCTCACCCTAAGCCAAATCACTACATCCTTGATACATGTTTGACCTAAAAATGCCATTTTGAACAAGTTTAATGTTGGACAAAACTTCATTTGAAGCTTGCAAGATAGTGAAAATGACCTATAATGCCAAATGACCTATAATCTTACCTTCCTAAAATACCCCCTGACTTGTAAACCTCATAACTTGAGTTCTACAAATAATATGGAAGACTTCTAGTACAATTTGGAAAGCTACGATCAAGACCTACAACTTTCATGTTGGCCAAAAGTTGAGTAGAAACACCCTTCTAGGTCAAAAGTTCCATGGAAGTTGGTTGACTTTTGCAGACAAATTTCACATTCATCTGATGACCTGTAACTTGTCTGGATCATAACTTGAGTTCTATAAATCCAATGGAGGACTTATAGTACTCAAATTAAAGCCAAGAACATGCTCTACAAGTTTCATGTTGGCCAAAAATTAATATGAAACTTGTATCTTGAGATAAGTGGTATTGAAGTCAGGCAATAAATAGGGGATTTTACCCTGAGAACCCTAGTTTAGCAACTCCTCACACTTGGGATTCTTCTTTGATTGATCTTGGAATATCACCTCATGTATCTCAACACAAATTTCCATGATCACAAATACTTTGAATTGAGTCTTGATCCTCTTCAATTACACAGTTGACTCAAGGTTACTCAGATGAAAACCCTAATTGCAACATCCTCAACTGTGGCTCTTCACACTTGCCATATGACTTGACTGAGCTCCACCATGACCTTAAAGGCACTCTATGAGCTCTATAAACCTATCCTATCCATGAACAAGGCTTCACAATCCACTGATGGTCTTCAATTGGTCCTCAGGTTAGGAGATGAACCCTACACAAGCAACCAAACTTCTCAAGGACACAACCCACTTCCTGATGACTTTGATGACTTCTCAAGCTTGAATAAGACCTCTAGATAGGCTCCTCTTGATATAAACCACACTTGATCCCCTGCCAAGTGAAAAATGCCATGCTATGCAAATGCTAGACCAATGCAGTGCTAATGCAATGAAACAAAAACCAAGTAAGAAAAAGGTTAGGCAAATTTTGGGGGTGCAACATTAACGCTGCAAGTAGAGAAGCTCTGATAAGCAAGTATGCTCTGTTAAAGAATTTCACACTTAAAGCACTTTGCTGCAAACTCTGATAGAGAAACTCTGATTGAGTTAACTCTGATCTGAAGAACTAGGAACATCATCAGAAGTTCTGATGCAAGACGTTCCAAAGTTGTTGAAGAAGATGTTGTTCAAATAAAGATCCATTAGCATATTCCTTGTCCTTATCCGAACGTCTCTTTCCTCATTCTTGCATGACACAGGAATTCATACAAAAAGGATTTGTCAGAACATTCCCCTTCTGAGAAAGGAAAAGTCAATAGAAGACAAAAAGAACAGAATGCACAGCGTTGCACAGTCTTTGAGAAATAGACTTCAAAGTACTATAAAAGCAAGTCTCAGCATCACTTCAAAGGTTAACAAACTTCAAACGAATCATTGACATATTATTCAACAAGCAACTCATACAAACTTTCTTCAAGCTGAATAGTTTTTATTTCATTCTTTAACTTGTGTAAAAATCACTGTTGTGATATAGCTTTTTAGAAGCAAATCTTAAACACATTGTTAGTTTATCTTTTGTAAAAGATTCCTTAAGAGACCAAGTGTGGTCAGATTTCTTGAGAAGACTAAGACAGTTATCTTAGTGGTTTACACTGTAATTAGTTTGATTTAGTGGATTAAGTCCTTGTTGAGAAAGGCAAATCACCTTGGTAGGTGGACTGGATTTGTTTGAGTTCAAACGAACCGGGATAAAAATACCTTGTTATTTTTTCTATCATCTTAATTGTTTTAAAACCCTTACTCAACCCCCTTCTAAGTGTTTTTCCTACCTTCAGTTGGCATCAGAGATCCGGTTCTATAAGTGCTCTCACTTAACCATGACAGAAAAAGATCCTGTTGGGAAAAACTCTTGATCTATTGTTCTTGACTTATCATGGCTGAAGCTTCAACTTCATACAACAACAAATACGATGATAGAGATAGAATCAACACCAAACCTACCATGCTTGATGGTGAGAAGTTTGATTATTGGAAAGATAGAATAGAAAGTTTCTTTCTAGGCTATGACGCTGACTTATGGGATTTGGTTACTGATGGCTATATTCATCCTACTAATGATGAAGGTAAAAAGGTTGACAGAAAGTCTATTTATGGTCAACAGAAGAAGGAGTTTAGAAACCATCACAAGGTGACAACCATTCTATTAAATGATATATCTCATACTGAGTATGAGAAAATAACAAATAGAGAAACAACATTTGATATGTTTGAATCTTTAAAAATGACGCGTGAAGGAAACTCCCAAGTAAAGGAGACAAAGGCCTTAGCGCTCATTCAGAAATACGAAGCCTTCAAGATGGAGGAATCTGAATCTGTGGAAGCTATGTTCTCAAGATTTCAGATTCTAATTGCTGGTCTGAAGGTTCTGGACAAAGGTTACTCTACATCTGATCACGTCAAAAAGATAATCAGAAGCTTGCCAACAAGGTGGAGACCAATGGTGACAACGCTGAAGCTTGCAAAGGATCTGAATAAGATCACTCTGGAGGAACTTATCAGTTCCTTAATGAGTCACGAGATTGAGCTGGAAGAAGACGAACCTCAGAAGAAAGGTAAGTCTGTTGCGCTAAAATCTAACAAATCTACTAAAGCTTTGCAGGTAATTGAAGAAAGCTTTGAAGAATCTTCCTCTGAAGAAGATGAACTATCTTTGTTGTCCAGAAGGATAAACCAACTCTGGAAGCACAAACAAAAGAATTTTAGAAACTTTAAGAGATCTGATCAACATGGCGAATCTTCTGGACATAAGAAATCTGGAAAGAAAGATGTAGTGTGGCTATGAGTGTAAGGAGCCAGGCCACTATAAAAATGAATGTCCCAAACTTCTGAAGGAGAAACCCAGAAAGAAGTTTGAAAAGAAGAAGATAGTTTCTAATGACCACGTGGGATGATTCAGATGCTTCTGAATCTTCATCAGTGTCAGAAGATGAATGTGTTAATGTGGCACTGATGGCTGACATGGAGGACCACGAAGAAACTGCTGAATCTGGATCAGAATTAGATTCAGAAGAGGTATTTTCTGAACTTTCTAAAGCTGAACTTACTGAAAGTTTATCTGAAATTCTTGAAAGCTACAACAAGATCAAACTCAAATACAAGAGGCTTCAAAGCTGTCTTGCATCTGAGAATGATCAGCTGAGATCAGAAGTTGCTGAGCTTAAAGCAAACAATCTTAAAATGAAAAATGATTTAGAAAAAGCTCAAAAGTCTGACTCAGATCCTATGTCATGCTCTAAAAAAATTTTAGAAGAGTATAATTATAGCTTTCAGAAGTTTATGTCCAGAGGCCTAGATAGAAGCAAAATAGCTTCCATGATCTATGGCGTAAGCAGAAACAACAGAAAGGGAATTGGATATGAATCACCCTCTGGGAGGGATTTAAATCCAAAACCTGTTGATAAACTAATCATTAAGTATTCTCCTATGTATACTCACTTCAAATATGGTCACTTAAATGATATTAAGCACACACATTCTGATCAGAACAAACATGTGTTTAATAAACCAAAATTTCATCAGAACAAAGATGCTTTTAAGGAAAGAAATTCAAAAAAAATTTCAAACCTACTAACCCTAGAGGACCCAAGAAAATATGGGTACCTAAGGACAGAATAATATTTGTTGCAGATGTCCTTAGCATCAAAGTTGAGACACCAATCATGGTACCTGGACTCTGGCTGCTCGCGACACGTGACAGGAAGAAGGTCTATGTTCCAAAGCCTGGAACTTAGATCTAGAGGTGACGTGAAGTTTAGAGGGAACTAGAAGGGCAAAATCATTGGCTCTGGAACTATTGGCAATGCCAAAGTAGCTTGAAAATTCTGCAGATAGAGAAGTCCTTCTCACAGACTCTGAAGAATCAGAGGCAGACAAAGCTCAAGCAAAAGCACCAGAAGCAACGTTAGATGTTACTCCTTTGACTGCTCAGATGGACAACTTGACAATTTCTGAAGAATCAACTGTTAAAGGATCATCTAGAATCAAAGCCTCTCATCCAGAGGAAATGATAATTGGAAAGAAGGATGACCCTATCAGAATAAGATCATTTCTCAGATCTTCTGGAACGTCATTGTTTGGTTTGGTATCTATCATTGAACCTACTTGCTATGCAAGAGGAGATTAACCAATTCACAAGGAATGACGTCTAGGATCTGGTTCCAAGACCAAAGGGATTTCAACATCATTGGAACAAAATGGGTCTTCAGAAACAAGTTGAACGAGCAAGGAGAAGTTATCAGAAACAAGGCTAGGCTGGTTGCTCTAGGATACAGTCAACAAGAAGGTATAGATTACACAGAGACATATGCTCTTGTGGCAAGGTTAGAATCCATTTGCTTGCTTATTTCTTTTGTTGCACATAATAACATCACTCTATATCAGATGGATGTTAAAAGTGATTTCATAAATGGTTTCATAGAAGAGGAAGTTTATGTTCATCAACCCCCTGGTTTTGAAAATGAAAATTTTCCAGAACACGTTTTTAAACTGAAGAAACCACTCTATGGCTTAAAACAAGCTCCCAGAGCTTGGTATGAAAGGCTGAGTAATTTCCTTCTGGAAAATAATTTTATTAGAGGAAAAGTTGATACTACTCTGTTCCATAAATCAATTAAGAAAGACATTTTAATCTGTCAGATTTATGTTGATGATATTATTTTTGGAACTACCAATATTATACTTGGAAAGGAGTTTGCTCAATCTATGCAGGCAGAATTTGAAATGAGCATGATGGGATAACTCAGATTCTTTCTGAGAATTCAAGTGAATCAGACTCCAGAAGGCACCTACATACATCAAACAAAGTATGTAAAGGAGCTTCTGAAGAAATTCAACATGACAGAAAGTAAGCTAGCAAAGAATCCAATGCATCCAACAAGCACCCTAGGTAAAGAAGATGTAAGTAAAAAGGTAGATCAGAAGCTCTACAGAGGTATGATTGGTTCTCTTCTGTACTTAACTGCTTCTAGGCCTGATATCCTCTTTAGTGTTTGTCTATGTGCTAGATTTCAATCAGATCCTAGAGAATCTCACTTAACAGTTGTTAAGAGGATTCTGAGGTATCTGAAAGGTAATACTAACGTAGGTTTGTGTTATAGAAGATCTGATGAATACAAATTAGTTGGATTCTGTGATGCTGATTATGTTGTAGACAGAATAGAACGTAAAAGTACTTCTGGAAGCTGTCAGTTTTTGGGAAATCATCTGATCTCATGGTTCAGCAAGAAGTAACCTACAATAGCGCTTTCAACAACAGAAGCAGAATATATTGCTACTGCTGGTTGTAGCACACAGATGCACTTGATGAAAAGTCAACTAGAAGATTATCAGATACATGAGAGTAACATTTCTATTTTCTGTGATAATACTTCTGCTATTTGCCTTTCTAAGAATCCCATTTTACATTCTAAGGAAAAGCATATAGAAATTATACATCATTTCATCAGAGACTATGTTCAGAAGGGAATTATAAGCTTAAATTTTGTTGATACAGACCATCAATGGGCTGATATCTTCATAAAACCCCTTGCTGAAGATAGGTTTAAATTTATTCTGAAGAATATTAGTATGGATTTTTGTCCAGAATAAAACTATTATTCAGAGTCAAATTTATTCAGATAAAATATGATTAATATCTATACTCTGAAGTAATTTCTTCTGATTATTTCTTTTGATATGTTATTTTTTTTTAAACTTTGATCTAACAAGTCTCAAAATATCTGAGCGTTGTTTAACGTTTCTTATTCTAAAGAGATTCAGAGGCATATCAACATCAAACACGTGTCACATGGTATCTGAAAAGGTGGAGGGTATACGAAGAGACGCCGTTTTGAGATACTGTTTGAATTCTCAATTTCTCATTTTCCTCCCCACGCTTGTCAGTGTCATTTAATGTTTTTAAATCATTATTCTTTTTGATGTGACTTTTTGTTTTAAATTAATTGAATTAAATGCTGAACGTGTGAATGTTTGCCCTAATTTTTGCCCCTATATATTCCACAACATAACACTTCTCACATTTTTCACTCTCTCTCACACCTTTTATGCATTTCTGTTTGCTTCATTGCTTCTTCCTCTCCTCCAAACCTAAATCCCAAAGAAGAACTCGTTATCTCTCAAGATCAAAAATGGTAACTTCATCTTCAACCTCTCGACAATTTGAATCAACAATGGCTTCGGTTTCATCTTCGACTATGGGTCCTACTCCGTTCAAAGAACCTGTAAGACCTCTCCTCACACCTGTTGATCAACTGGAAGTTTTATGTGAGTTCTTGGTGTATTTTGAATGCATTGTTGTGAATGGTTATGATTTGCGTCCAACTGTGTCATCACAAGGATGGACAAAGTATTTTGATATACTGATAGGACCAGTTTATCCTTGCTTGGTCAAAGAGTTTTGGATTCATGCAACAGTTTTCCCTAAATTTATTGTTTCTTCAGTTCTGGGTAAAGAGATTATTATCACTGAAGATCTGATTCGCAAGTTGATAGGATATCAAGAAACGGATGGTGTTACTCATCTGCCAGCAAGTCGTATTAATATGAATGAGGTGTACAATGAAGTTTTCACTTATGGGGAAGCTTCAAGCAAGATAAAGGATTTAAAGGTTCAATACAAGATCTGGGCTAAGATCTTCTTAGGCTGCATACATCACAGGAAATCTACAAATTCTCCTGACTACATCAACTCAGATCAGATGTATTCCATGTACTGTCTGGGTAAAGGTATCAAGGTGGATCTGCCTTACTTACTATTCACTCATCTGTGGGGACATGTAAAAATGTCCACAGAATCTGTCAAAACAAAGCATCAGAAGGTGAGAAACTGGATCCCTATGGGAAAACTGATCTCAGATATTCTGACTAAGAATGGATTAGTAGGTCATCTGACAGAGGCTGGTATGAAAGAAGAGTTAGCTTCAATTGTTGGAAAACCTCTGAATGGAAAGAGTCTGCAGAGGATGAGGATGGTGGAAGAACTTACTTCTGCTCCAGTTCAGTTCAACACTGAAGAAGTAAGCAAGATAAGAATTCCTTTAGATGATTTTCCTCTCTTCTATGCTGACGAACCAAAGGAAGTCATTCTGAACTACATAGTTGCATGCATAGCAGATGGAACCCCCTTGCCAACAAATTTGGTCCAAAGAAAAAATGAACCTGGACCAGATCTTTATGGGGAGAAACAGAGGAAGAAAAGAAAGGTCTCAGAAGAAGGATCTTCAAAGCCCAAGAGGAAAGCTTCTGGCGAAGCATCTTCTGTAAAGCCTAAACACATCAAGAAGTATAAAGGTAACCCTTCTGCAAGTTTATCTTCTATTTTAGAACAAGTAAGAGAAGTACTAACATCTGAACCTCCTCCTCCTTATGACCCAATTCCCACACCTTCTCCTCCTCACAACTCTGAACCCATTTCTTCTGAACCACAAAAATCTCAACCACCCCCCTCTAAACCATAACAACCACAACCATCTGAACCACAATCATCTGTACCATCCACACCTTCCTTCAACATACATCAGAAAACTACCCCTGATAAAACCCCAACTTCTATTCCACAAACATCTGAACTAAACCCTTCTGTAAACCAACCTTCTGAACATCCACCATCTGAAAATCAAACATCTGAACCACAACAACCAGAAACCATACCATCTGATCCTGAACCTATCGTTCTTGATCTTCAACCTCTCATAACTGTCTATCCAGTTCCATCTGGATCATCTGAATCTTCTGATTCATCTAATTCTGATAGATCAGATGTCATCTTATCTTTTCTCAAACCCTTTGCTTCTATCCCATCTAACCCTGAGGATGATACTTTTTCTTCTGAACCAACCCCGTCTGAACCTCAGATTGCTAAAACCTCATCTATCCGTATTCCTTCTCCATCATATCCACCTGTTATCATTATCCCTTCTTTTTCCATACCTTCAACTTCTGCACCCATCAAAAGACCATCATTAGAAGCCTACCTGAAACCCAAACCTAGGCTAGATGTTGATACTCTGTTTGCTGATTTTGAAAGAGAAATAAATATGTGGTTATCTTCTGCCAAGAAGGAATGTCTTTCAAGTATGAATCCTGATGATTCTGAAGCTATCTGGAAGAGATTCAAAAATAGATTCAATTTTGTTGCTTCAAATCTTCAAGAGATTTGTTTTGATGATGCAAAGGTTAGATTTGCTGAAGCGATAAGACTCACTCTTCTGAGTGTTAGCAGAAATCCAACCTTGCTTCTAGAAAACACACCTGCAAAGGATGTGTGTCTTCCTTCTGAAGACTTTGTTGTATCTGAGACTGATGAAGTGGTTAGGCCTGAAGAAGTCATTCCAGAAGTTTATGCTCCTGGTCCTTAAGAAACTCTTGACTCTGCTAAACCTTCTGACATGATTGTACATAATGCATCTGCTTCTTTGGTTATTCACAATGCCTCTGCCTCTGCTTCTGCATCTGCTCCCGAGTCATCCGAAGTGAAGAAAGAAGACAAAGATCTGCATGCTAAATTTGCTGAGCTCAAGGCTAGCAACACTGAAATAAGATCTTGGATGGTAAAGCAGGAAAAGACAACTGAAGAAATCAAGACTTGGATGGCGAAACAAGACGAGTCAATATCTGAGATAACGAATCTTCTGAGGATTTTGGCTTCCTGTCCTTCTTAGTTTCTTTGTTGTTTGTGCACTTATGTTTAACTGTTTGTCTGTTTCTGTTTTGGATTATCTTTATCAATGCATCTGAATGTTATGTTTTCCATCTGAATCTATCATATGCTTTATTGTTTTCCTCTGTTTCCTTTTTTATCTTAAAGTTTTTCTTAATCAGATTCTTTTTGATATGATAAAAAGGGGGAGAAAATGGTAATTTTGATAATTCACATAAACAGATACCAAAAGGCAACTCATACATGATAAATTTCATCTAATCATATTTTTGAGTGTTTCAGAGATAATAATTCTCATCTGAGAAAATTCTAAGAATTAACTCTGAACTAAAGTTTGAGAATCTACAAGTGTGCTCTGACGCTGAAAAGAATACAAAAGTTGAAAGGGACGTATTTAATCTTTTCAAAAGTATTCATTTCAGGGGGAGATTAATATTCTCAGAGGGAGAGATATCTTTTCTATTTAAACAAAATTTCCCATAGTTTTTGTCATCATCAAAAAGGGGGAGATTGTTAGAACACGGATTGGTGTTTAATATATCTCATTGTTTTGATGATAACATTAATGAAATTTTGTATAGAGAATTTATATACTCTAATTTTGTTCAAGTGTTTATTTGTTTCAGATATCAAAATTAATATTATTCTGGAAGCAAGAACGCCTCTGAACACTACAGAATGATAAAGCTCTGAACGTCAGAAGCAACACATCAGAAGACTCTGATCCGCTACAGTGACTCTGAGCAAAGCTGAGAAGAAATTGAGTAAAGAACATACATAAAGCTTCAGAAGACTCTGGAAGTACTTAACGCTGAAAGTAGAGAAGCTCTGATAAGCAAGTATGCTCTGTTAAAGAATTTCACACTTAAAGCACTTTGCTGCAAACTCTGATAGAGAAACTCTGATTGAGTTAACTCTGATTGAGTTAACTCTGATCTGAAGAACTAGGAACATCATCAGAAGTTCTGATGCAAGACGTTCCAAAGTTGTTGAAGAAGATGTTGTTCAAATAAAGATCCATTAGCATATTCCTTGTCCTTATCCGAACGTCTCTTTCCTCATTCTTGCATGACACAGGAATTCATACAAAAAGGATTTGTCAGAACATTCCCCTTCTGAGAAAGGAAAAGTCAATAGAAGACAAAAAGAACAGAATGCACAGCGTTGCATAGTCTTTGAGAAATATACTTCAAAGTACTATAAAAGCAAGTCTCAGCATCACTTCAAAGGTTAACAAACTTCAAACGAATCATTGACATATTATTCAACAAGCAACTCATACAAACTTTCTTCAAGCTGAATAGTTTTTATTTCATTCTTTAACTTGTGTAAAAATCACTGTTGTGATATAGCTTTTTAGAAGCAAATCTTAAACACATTGTTAGTTTATCTTTTGTAAAATATTCCTTAAGAGACCAAGTGTGGTCAGATTTCTTGAGAAGACTAAGACAGTTGTCTTAGTGGTTTACACTATAATCAGTTTGATTTAGTGGATTAAGTCCTTGTTGAGAAAGGCAAATCACCTTGGTAGGGTGGACTGGATTAGTTTGAGTTCAAACGAACCAGGATAAAAATACCTTGTTATTTTTTCTATCATCTTAATTGTTTTAAAACCCTTATTCAACCCCCCTTCTAAGTGTTTTTCCTACCTTCAATGAGCTGAACCTCAGGGTTGAGGACTTGGAGTTTCTCAACTACGCATTTGAGACCAAGATCGAGGGTACATAAGCAGTCCTGATCGATCTCCCGGATCCATGAAATCAGCCCACCTCGAGTTGACAAGGCTTTCTCCTTGCCAGTCTCATCCTCGACGAGAGTCGCAGTCGTCTCCAACTCGGTGATCCTCGCCTGGAGGCGCTATTTCTCCTTGACTTCCTGGGCCAACGTATCTTTCATTTGATCCATATCGCTGTAAATATTGACCTGGATCTCATACTTCACCTTGTAGTCGAGGAAATCATTCTCCAACTTGATCTTCTTCATCTCAAGGGTCACCTTCATAGCCTGCACCTTTCTCAGCTCGGTAAGGGGAATGGTATCTTCGTTCAGAGCTAGGGTGGTCTCCAAGATCCTCATAATAGCAGCCGCATCCTCGGGGAGCACTTTTCTCCTGGTCCCTTTTTCGGAGGCCACAATTTCCTTGGAGTCTTATTCAGGTACGACCAAAAAGTTTTCTCCCCCGAAGAGTCCCTTGTGAAGATAGTAAAGGGGTAGCTCAAACGTCTCCACCAGCAATGCCCCCTGTGAGGTCGACGGCCCCGGGGTCTTCACCACGCTGCCTCTTGAGGGGATTCTCCTGAGAAGCAGGAGACTGACTGCCCTGGGGAGAAGAGGAAGAACCCCTGGAGTGTTGATCAATCTTCGACAGCTGCTGAACTTTAGAAACCCGACCTTTGGGGGCTCTCTTGGTTCCCCTGGACGCTGCATTCTTGAGCATACGCTCCTGCAGACTCGACATCTGACCTGCAACAATGAAAAGAACGCGGGTTAATATGACAAGGAAGAATAACCAGACACAAGTTGGGAACATGCTCGCTACCTAAGAGCCTAAAGGCTTCCCCGTCGGAACTTCACTCGAGGAACTCCTTGGTATTGATCAGCCAGGCCTCGAGAGCAACCTCTATGTCCTTATTACGGATGAAGCTCTCATCCTTGTTCACGCACTTGGAGGGGGTGAAGTTGTCACAAACGCCACGATCTTCTTGTAAGCAAGCTGATCCTTGATATCCAGCTCGTTGGGCTTCGTGATGTAGTGTTCAGTCCCTTTGTCGAAGTGGACCCTCTACCACTCAAGGGGAAACTTAGCTTCTAGCTCCTCCACCTCCTTCATATCCACATGCTTGACCACACGTTCAAACAAGGAATCAATGACAACATGCGATACAGGCTACACAAGGAAGTAGATATCTTTAAAGGCGCGGATGGAGTCCAGGTACGTTCTAAACAACTTCCTCGGCTGTTTCAAGGACACTCAACTGTGCCGCCCGTGTGAAGACTTCTGCCGAAGATGGAAGAACAATGGGAGTGTGGCGCCAATGCAAAGATGTTGGCACACGAGCTCGAATGCCCGCACGAACGGGATCACGTTCAGATGAAGCTGCGAGGGTGCTAACTCCAGCCATTAGAATTCCCCCATCAGAAAGTCGCTGAAGGGCAGACGAAGCCCTGCCTCCCAGAAGGTGAACTCGTATATAGGGAAGCACATCCCCTTGAATGTCGAGCAGATCTGATCCATTTTCTTGGGCTTATAGGCCTCCCAGTTCACAAGGCCCCCTTCCTCTAGGTCCTCGATGGTCGTGAAGGCATCCAAATCATCAAAAATAAAACGTGAAGCAATGGCTCGGGGTTCCTTCCCAACCCAATCCGATTGGGGTTCAGTATTTATGTCGGTGAAATTGACTTCATAATCTACGTCGACGTCTTTGGGCTTTTGAGCCATTTAATTTGAAAAGCAGAGGAAAATAGTGAGTTACGTTAAGATCAATCCACCCTTCCACCGCAAATCATGTGAAAGGGCGAGGAAAATCTTGAGGACACGTCCTCGACCTTAGCCCTTGTCGACAAGCACGTGGTCATAAGGAATTTCTCCTTGACACATGACATGAAACCTAGGAAGGGACTCGTCGACACGAAAACGCCTTATCAGAACCTTGTTAGGACAGTGGTAAAGGGTCGGGTTTTTGTTATCGTCTCCACATGGAATATAAGATTTTGCCGCCGTACGACAGTTGTTAAATTCGTAGTTTTATAGTAACAAAGGGTTTGGTTTTAAAAATGGTATCTTGCATAAAAAGTTATAAACAACGGTAAAAATTATGGTTTGACGATTTAAAGAAAGATTGCCAAAGTTAGGTTTCAATGATCACTTTGCATGCATATGCTTAATCAACAAGATTTATAAACTCCATCTAGACAATAAACTCATTCACAACATCCTATCAATGTGATTATCTCTAACTCACATTGTGGGTTTTACCGTTTTGATCCATTGTTGATCTCTCACACAATCTATCAAACTGATAACATTAAAGTTTAACATTTTAAGTGAACATCTTCATTCTTAACTATCTCTAGCTTAAAAACAAAGATGGATGAAAACCTAGGTTAAGAGTTGGAAAATATCTCTCAATCATAAACCAACACAAAGAGTTTTCAATAAAGCAAAGTTTTCATCATTCATTCATCATCCAAGAGTTTACAATACAAATGAAGATCAATACATTTACATACAAAGGTTGATGATCACCTACATCTAACCTTGACAACAAGAAGAACTTAGCCACTCATTCTCATGGTAGCTTGAACAAGAAGGAAATGGAGAAGATGAAGAACATCCACTTCTCCTTGATTGCACACAAAATAGAAAAATGAAGAAGAACTAATGTTTTTTAGGGTTCTAGAGCTCTATTCTTATGTTACAAGATTCCCCCCCATTTTCAAGTTCATGGTATGAGCTATATAAAGCAACCAATAAAGTAAAAAGGAAGTGCTGTCTGCGCACATTCGCCAGGCAAACCATGACCTTCGCCAGGCGAACCAAAAATAACTTGGCACTTCAAAGTGCCTCTGGCTAGCAAACCGCCCTCTGAGGTATCGTGCATTCGCCAGGCAAACAATTCGCTGGCGTCACTTGCCAGGCGAACTTTGGGAGGTTTTGCTACTGGAATTTGCATGAGGAAAGCTACCACTTCTTCGCCAGCACCTTCGCCAGGAGAACGGTAGCAAAGCTTCGCTGGAACCTTCGCCTGGCGAACTTCCTATCTTTTAAGTCTGGGAGTTAATTCTGAATTACTCGCTCTAGCTCGCCAGCACTTGCCTGGAGAACATTCGCTAGCATTCGCTGAGCTTCGCCAGGCGAATGCTTTGGTTTGCAACTTCTTCAGACTGCTTTGTCTTGTCTTCCAAGGTGCTCTTATTAGTGCCAATCCTGCACACTAACAACAACCTTACAAACACCATTCACTTGGATCACAATAAAATGAAAGTAAACAAATTCGACTACTAAATCAAACACTATTAGATGAAAATGATTAAAAAAAACTACTAAAAAGAAATCAAATATCTAATATAATTGGGATCTAACAACTCTCCCCAACTACTTATTTGCATGTCCTCAAGCAAAGTATGCCTCTCAAAATAAAAAGGAGGATTTGCTCAAGACCAATTCAATCCAAGTGAAAATATTTGGCTCAAATTCACAACATGTGCAACAAGGCAAAAAATTCCACAATTCCACAATAGATAATGTTCAAGAACTAAATTCTAAGAACAAATTAAATAATGCTTCAAGCAACAACTAAATCTCATGACATGTCATTCTAACACTCCACTTCGAAAAAGGATTGAAGCAAAAACACGCATGCAAGCGCGGGACAAAAATTCACTCAAATGATGAACAATGCAATACTATACAATTCATACAATATCTAAATGCTCACAACAAAATTACGGAAGCTCAAGATCACATAGGACTTAAATGGTTGTAGCTTGGTCGGGTTAACAAACAAGGGATATATCTAAAGCCATTGAAACGATATTTCCGATGCAAAAGAGACATTCATTGTACACTATTTACACATCTTCGACTTTGTTTTACAAGTTCCTCATTTGAACCCTTCACAACTCATGTTTCACAACTCACTTTGTTTTTCAATATTTTTCTATCAAGCAAGCATTCATTTTCATATTTTTTTCTACACCGTATTTACAAAACGAGTGTTTCTCTTTTTCATCTTTTCTTTTCAATGCTTGCTTAGCTTTTCAAGAGTTGTGACAAATTACCACCTTACATTTTCGTTCTCCCCAACTTGTCTTTTCTCGTCCCCTAAGTGAATGCTCTTACTTTTTACGGCAAAAGAACAATTAATCAAAAATTCCAAGGTTTCAAGAACAAGATTTTTGAACTCTCGCTTTATTTCAAGCAAGGATTCAACTGTTTAGGCTCAAAAAGGTTTATGAATACTCTCTGCTCACGGGTATATTTGTATTTGGAACTGGTTGTGCTCAAAAGAAACAAGTGCCTTGATCCTCTCTAGAGCTTCCACAAAATTATAAAAAAACAAAAGATAAAGCATGAATTACACGCATACACAAAATTCATCATCCATCCATAGCATATGTACACATAAAAGGAGGATTCTTACATTTGTGGTATAGGACCTAAATGACATATCAATCAAAAGAGTTGCAGAAGAAACAAAGGTACAAAAATTGTTCCTAGCATAACAAGTTCTACAACATTTTAAATTCTAGAACAAGGTAATTAAGTACCTTGTCAACAAATTTGTGATAACGATAATATCATCGCCGTCCCACTTGAAAGAATTCTTGCACAACTACAACAAAAACTAAACATTGACAATAGGGTGTTAACATATTTACAACCACCCTTGAATAGAACTTCACATAAAACTTACTAAAATAAAACTTTAAACCAAAAATAAATAATTAAAAACTCAAACAACTAAATAAAAATGCTGAATCATAAAATGGTGCTTAACACCAATAATGTCAAAAGTACCATGGAAGGTACAAGTACAAAACTTCAAATTAATCCAAAGTACATAACAAAATAACCAAATGAAACTACAAGATAAAAGAAAACTTCACTTTGTAGCACAAAGTGAACAATAAAACACACAAGAAATCACTCCTCCTTAGATATGTCATCATCATCATCATCATCCTCGTCCTCTTCACCGTCATCATCATCATCATCATCAGTGTCAACATCATCCTCATCAGTATCCTCCCCCTACCGAAACTGGGCCTGTCCACAGGCTATGCAACATGTTCAAGGAATTGCTCCCTTGTCATCATCGGGTGGCTCCCAGCAGGATCACGAATTTACAGCTGCAACAGCTGCATCGAGTCATGAAGATCACAAGTGGCACGCTGCTGAGCAGCCATCCAATCCCAATTATAAGCACAAATATCTTGCTAAAAGGGATCGTACACAGGAGGAGCCTGACCAGATCCAGAAGAATCACGACTATGTCCGCCGGCAACAGTACCTGCACCAGAAGTCTCACCAATTGCAGGTTTAGCTCTACAGAATTTCTCCACATACCTGTCATCGATCGCTGCCGGGATAGTGACCTGTCGTCTCTGAGGAATATCCACCCCAGCATTAGCACAGAGTGACATGATAAGGCATGGAAAGGTCAACGGGGCATTTTTGCGATCCGCCAACACGCCACGCCCACTGAGTACAACCGCACGCATCTCATCCGCGATGATGCAGACAATGTCTATCTGAACATTTAGTAGGATAGAGTGGATCAAATGTGCAATAGGTAAGGGTACTGAGCTGTGGTGGGACCTCAACACAATATTAGTCAGAACAAATAACAGGATCAGTTGTGCCAAGGGTTTCATGTCAGTGCGGAGGTACCGAATAGCTACCCCAGAAGAATTCCGCACCACGTCGCGGTCGTCCAAACATAAATCTTTGGTCATAGCATCCATATCGCGATGCTTATTCAGATCACGGTGATAGTCGTCAATTTGGCTACCTGTCAAAGAGAGTGGGTTACCCAAAACATGATTAATGGAGCTCCGATCAAACCTTACCATAACACCCCGAACCATCGAGGTCCAACTGAACACTTCGCCGTCATCAGGGAGGGCGTTAGCATAAAATTCCCGCACTATTTCAGCATTGTAGCCATCAAGCGGGGTCATCAGACGCTCCCACTTCTTTGCCACAAACAGAGCGTCAATAGTGCGGTAGTCCCCTGTGTCACTCAGCTGGAACCTCTTCTCTGGCACAATGTTCCTTTTCTCGAAGGCTTCATAGCGAGCATGGTGAGTAGCGTCGGAAGCGGTCCTGGTCAAAACGGATTGGTACGGTACGAGAGGTAATGACCTTCCTCTTGTGAGGGTTGATCATTCTTGGAGCCATTCTGCATACACAAAATTACACAAACATAACAAACAACACAAAACAAATTAAAAGGAACTAACAGCACAAAACAGTGAGGAAAGAAAAATCTGCTGCATTCGCCTTGGTTCGCTAGGCGAATCCTGGCGAACTCTCGCTACCACTCGCCAGGCGAATGCCAGCGAAGGTGCGAAAATGCAGACAAACAACACGTCTGAAATTGTGTTAGATGCAAACCAAAGGTGTTTTATTCCCCATTCTCATTAATAGAAGCAATTCGAACATTCGTGCACTAATTTTCACAGAAAAACAGAGAGGGGTTTCTTAACCTAACACAATTTCAGAAGCACATTCAAGGATCCCACAACATAATTGTACTGACATAAAAGCACAGAAGTAGAAGAACACAACAATAACAATGCACAAACTGAAAGAAGAATAAACAAGAGAACATACCTTAGGATTGAAATTGAGGAATTTGCACAAGCCAAACAAGAGAGAAAATTGGGAGTGAATGTGAGAGTGAGGCAAAGAAATGAGGCAAAGGGAGGTTACGATTTTCAGAATTGAAAATGTAACGGTTAATGGGCCCAGGTGGCCCATCCCAAAGGCCTCTTTTTTTTAACTGATGTCGCTCACTCGCCAGGCGAAAGCCAGCGAAGCTTCGCTGAGGCTCGCCAGGCGAATGCTCGCTGCCATTCGCCAGGCGAATGTTAGCGAACATGACAGTATATTTAGGATCTGCTGCATTGCTCCACTTCTTAAATCCACAGCCAAACTTTCTCAAAAATACATAAAATGAACAAAAAACATGTAAATACTTACAATGTTGAGGTGCCTCTCAACAAGCGCTTGTTTAACGTCGGATAAGCTCGACGGTCCATGATGCTCAAACTGGAACATCAAGAAGAAAAGCACAACTTGCTCGGTCCATATGACCGCCGAGATAAATCTTTAACCGCTGACCATTGACTGTCCAGCTGTCTCTTCGCTCCAAATCCTCAATGACCACTGCCCCGAAAGTTTTCACCTCTTTGACGCAAAATGGTCCAGACCACTTTGATTTCAATTTGCTCGGAAACAATCTTAGACTGGAATTGAACAATAGCACAAGCTGCCCCGACGCAAATTCCTTCTTTCAGAGCTTCTTATCATGGTATTCCTTCACTTTCTCCTTGTACAACCAACTTGAGTGGTATGCAGCATTGTGCATCTCTTCCAACTCAAGAAGTTGCACCTTCCTCTTATCACCGGCCAACTCTTGATCAAAATTTAAAATTTTTAAGGCCCATAAGGCCTTGTGCTCCATTTCAACCGGTAAATGGCAAGTTTTACCAAAAATCAATTGGAATGGAGTTAGCCCAATTGGAGCTTTATAGGCCGTGCGATACGCCCATAAAGCTTCATCCAACTTTTGAGACCAATCCTTCCTTGAGTTCAACACGGTTTTTTCCAAAATTCTTTTAATCTCTCTATTCGAGACCTCAACCTGACCATTTGCCTGCGGGTGATACAAAGTCGTCACTTTATGCGTTACACCGTAATGTTGTAGAACTTTTTCTAACGGTGCATTGCAAAAATGTGACCCTCCGTCACTTATCAACACCCGAGGGGTTCCAAAACGGGAAAAAATATTTCTTTTTAAAAAGCTTATGACCGTTTTAGAATCCGCTCTTGGTGAGGCAATCGCCTCAACCCACTTAGACACATAGTCAATTGCCAGCAACAAGTATTCGTTTCCGAAAGAGGGTGGGAATGGTCCGACAAAGTCGATACCCCAACAATCAAACAATTCTACCTCTTGAATATTTTGAAGAGGCATTTCGTCTCTCTTTCCTATCCCACCACTCCTTTGACAACTGTCACAGTTTTGCGCATGGGCATTTGCGTCTTTAAAAATAGAAGGCCAATAAAATCCCGATTGAAGGACTTTATTTGCCGTTCTAGCCCCATTAAAATGACCACCATAAGGCGAGTTGTGACAGTGCCATAGAATACTTTGGGCCTCATCACCCATAACACACCTTCTTAATAAATTATCACCTCCCAGCTTAAATAGATAAGGGTCATCCCACACATAGTACTTGGCATTCGAGAGGAATTTCCTCTTTTGATTAGGAGTTAGGTCGAGCGGCACAAAACCACTCGCCTTGTGGTTTGCAAAATCCACAAATCACGACCTCACTTGAACTTTGAAGAGTTTTTCATCAGGAAACTCTTCTCGGATTTCCTTTTCTAAGGTAGTCACCTCATCATTAACAAGGCGAGACAAATGATCTGCCACCACATTTTCTGACCCTTTTTTGTCTTTAATTTCTACATCAAATTCTTGCAACAAAAGGATCCACCGGATAAGCCTATGCTTTGAATCCGGTTTGGTCAGCAGATATTTTATCGCCGCATGGTCGGTGTAAACAATAACTTTGGAGCCAATGAGATATGACCGAAATTTCTCAAGAGCATACACTATTGCAAGCAATTCTTTTTCTGTTGTGGCATAATTAATTTGCGCCTCATTAAGAACCTTGCTTGCATAGTGTATAGCATGAAAATTTTTGTCTTTTCGTTGGCCCAACATCGCTCTAATAGCATAGTCACTAGCATCACACATTAGCTCAAAATTTGAATTCCAATCCGGAGCAACTATGATTGGAGCGGTGACCAATTTTTGTTTCAGAATCTCAAAAGCTTTTAAACATTCATCGGTTAGGAGAAATACCTGGTCTTTGGCAAGAAAATTACTCAAAGGTCTAGCCACCTTTGAGAAGTCTTTAATGAATCTTTGGTAGAAACCGGCATGCCCAAGAAAGCTTCGTATTCCCTTTAAGTTAGCAGGAGGAGGCAACTTCTCTATCACATCTACTTTAGCACGATCCACTTCGAGTCCTTTTGACGAAACTTTGTGGCCGAGAACAATCCCCTCCGTTACCATAAAGTGGCACTTCTCCCAATTTAGCACCAAATTAGTTCTCACACATCTTTCAAGCACAATTTTCAAATTCTCCAAACATAAACCAAAGGATCCCCCAAACACCGAAAAGTCATCCATAAAAACCTCCATTGTCTTCTCTATAAGATCGGCAAAAATGGCTTGCATGCATCTTTGGAAAGTTCCCGGTGCATTACACAACCCAAAGGGCATTTTGCGGTAAGCGAAGATTCCAAAAGGACACGTGAAAGCCGTCTTCTCGTGATCAGCCGGGTCAACCGCAATTTGGTTGTACCCGGAATAGCCATCTAGAAAACAATAGAATTCTTGTCCCGAGAGTCTCTCTAGCATTTGGTCCATGAACGGAAGTGGGAAGTGGTCTTTCCGAGTTGCGGTATTTAATCTCCTATAGTCTATGCACATCCTCCACCCCGTTGCTACCTTTGTAGGGATCAATTCATCTTGCTCATTGCGAATAATGGTAATGCCCCCCTTCTTAGAAACCACATGCACCGGACTCACCCAAGGGCTATCCGAGATAGGGTAGATCATTCTCGCATCCAAAAGCTTTACAACTTCTTTCCTAACAACATCTTTCATTGTAGGATTTAAGCGGCGTTGTGGTTGAGCCACCGGCTTGAAATCCTCCTCCATTAAAATTTTGTGCATACAATAAGAAGGACTAATTCCTTTTAGATCGGAAAGAGTCCACCCCATCGCTTCTTCATTCTTTTTTAACACATCAATTAAAAGGGATTCTTCATTGTTTGTCAAAAGGTTGCTAATGATAACCGGCTTTTCTTTGGTTTCATCTAGAAATGCATACTTCAAATTGTTTGGTAACTCCTTCAATTCAATTATTGGCTTTTCATCCGTGACTTCCTTTTTCAAGACTTCTTCCTCTACTTCCCAAGGTTGCAACTCATTAAGAATATCGAGTTCTCTTAAACATTCATCAAGAGCTTCTTCTTCTTCAAGAGTGAAAACTTTGAAGGAGTCATTAAGGGCTAGCTCCATGGGAGTTATGTCATGAACATGTTTTGAAACTTTAAAGGTGGCTTCTTCACCTACATCAATCCGGAAACTATCACGCTTGTCATTTGAGTGCTTCATTGCTTCAAAAAGGTCAAAAGTGACCTCTTCGTTTTATACTCTCACCTTCATCAAACCGTCGTCTACATCAATCATTATCCGAGCGGTTTTCATGAAAGGTCTTCCGAGAATTAGAGGCGCATCATCGTCCTCCTCCATATCAATAACAATAAAATCCACCGGGAAGAAAAACTTGTCCACTTTTACCAACACGTCTTGAGCTACTCCATGAGGATGAGTAGTGGACTTATCGGCTAATTGTAACATCATTCGGATGGCTTTAATCTCAATGTTGCCAAGCTTTTTCACAATAGACAAAGGGATAAGATTGATGCTTGACCCCAAATCGATTAACCCCTTTCCAACATAAACGTCACCAATGGTAACCGGCAATGTAACTCTCCTCGGATCAACTTCTTTTCTCGGTAGAGTACGTTGGATGATAACGCTACAACTCGCATCAAGCACTATTGTTTCCGGTTCCGTATACCTCCGCTTCTTTGTAAGTATGTCCTTCATGAATTTGGCATACTTTGGCATTTGTTCCAAAGCTTCGGCGAACGGAATATTGATTTGCAATTGTTTAAAAATATCCATGAACCATGCGTAATGCTGTTCATTTTCTCTCCTAGATGGAGCATGTGGATAAGGTAAATTTTGAACCGGAGTAGTGCTCACTACCTCCTTCCCTCTAGATGCTCTAGTGTTTCTTTCTCTTTTCTTCTTCACTTCATCCACCTTCACTTTTTCACTTTCATTATTTTCAACTACACCATTTGTTTTGTTTTCACTTTCAACCACTTTTTCTTTTTCAACTTCACCATTTTTTCATTATTTTCTACTTCCTCCTCACTCCATTCACCAACTTCACCATCAAGTTTGTCATCAATTTTTTTCTCTACCTCTCTTTTTTCACTCTCGTCAACCAACTCTTTCCCACTTTTCGTCTTAATCGCCTTACAATATTCCTTCGGATTTGTTTGCGTGTTTGCCGAGAAAGATGGTCCGGCTTGTTGTTCCGCTAATTGCTTAGCGAGTTGACCATCTTGAGTCTCAAGATTTTTTATCGCCACGTCATTATTTTTTTTGATTTGCCATAGACATTTGCATGAATTGTGTCAATATATCTTCTAGCTTAGAAGTTGCAACCGGCGGTTGTTGAGGTATATACGGATTTTGACGGTTAGAGTTACCACCCCCATAACTTTAGTTATTGTGGTAGTTACCTCTAGGTTGGTACCCTTGGTTTCCTTGATAGTTGTGTTGTTGTTGTTGTTGATGAGGATGTTGATATGGTTGTTGTTGTTGTGGATGTTGCCTCTATTGGTAATCTCTCTGATTGGCCATGTAATTAACTTCTTCAAATCCGGGAGGCGGACAAAATCCGGTGTCCGTTGTGGATGTTGCCTCTTTTGGATGTAACTTTTGATCCGTAAGTCCGTTTTGGCCCCCGTTCGAAGCGTTGGAAAGCTAATGAATAGAGCTATAACATAGTATAGATAAGGGAATTGGTTTCTCAATATTTTTATATCTAATTATGTTTGATAAGTCAATTGTGTATATGTTCTATTAATGAAACATGTTCTGGTTCAGTGATGTCTTGATGTTTTGATGCTGCGATTTTCCTAATGAATTACCATGAGGGTAACTATGATAATATGTGATAATATGATGAATTAACATGAGTAGGACTGTGAAGTTTATGTGATTAATAGGCGATAGTATGAGAATTACCGCGAGTATAATTATGAATTAATAGGTGATAATATGTGATAATATGATGAATTAATATGGGTATGACTGTGAGTGCTACATGATTTGCAAATAATTATATGATGAATTTTATATGATATATGATGATGATTATTATGATGAGTTGTGATGACATGACGTATGATGATGATTATGATGATGAGTTATGACGTTTGATGATGATGAATATGATGAATGGTGATGCACCTATGATGTTATTATGAGGATGATTTGTGACATGTGCATCTGGACTTCGGTTCAGGACCTCGATTACTTTGGCTTCAATCCCACTGTGCGGATGTGAAGTATTTTGATGTGCTCTAGTTCTCTAGTAGAATCGATCCTATTGATGGGGATCTATGGAGGATTGATGACCCAGGGTCCATTGCACTGTGATGATTGGTACCACATGCATTGAGTCTTGTTGCATTGCATTTATGAGTCTTTTGTATAAATTAATGATGTTGTGACTTTCGAGGCCTATTGATGAATATGAAGGTTGAATATGATTATGATGCCACTTATATGTTGATTTCTTATACATTGATCATTATGAATCGTTTTACTCACCTTGCTTGTTTGAATGTTACCTCCACGTGGGTAACGCGCAGATACCAGATTTAGTCGTGGATGTCGTTGATGACCCTTTGAAGTTTTGAGTTATTGGCCTTTGGTCAATTTAAAGGGGTCTTGCTCTGATAGTGTAACATCGGGTTAGGGGTCTTGAGTTGAGTTATGTTTATTGAGTTTATTTTGATTATCTTCCTGTATGAGGAGAAACCTTGATTAGGCCTTTGAGTTCCGTTGTTTTGTGTAGTTTGAGGTATTTTGAGAAAACTCAGTGTACACGGAGCATTGACTTAATTTGAGTAACATGAGAAATGTACACCCTTTTTGGTGGATTTTATGAAATTTAATATTTTACTCTGAAATCTGTGTTATTTTGCCGTAATATCTGCGGGATAGAAAATGGTGTTACATTAGTGGTATCAGAGCAAGTCTGTCCGTCCGGCCAAGTTGTCTAATGTTGTTTGTTCCCTTGTATGTGACATGTGTGTGAAAACACTGTCGGTACATGTTGTCCTAACCTTTGTCTGCAGAAGTCGGGAATGAATCAAGTGGGAGAGAAGCTTGTGCTTCTCTAGGATGCTGCAAGTGTGGAGTGGTGGCTCAGTGCGTCAATGGAACACTCTTATAGTTTGGGTAAAGATGGTTTATACCCCATCATGATTTTTGGATGTCTACTTGACAACTTGAGGGACTGATCACCCTTAATCTCTTGTTGATGGTGGACGTAGTCATGTTTGATGGAATAGACGTGTCTTGCAAGCTTAGATGGACCGTGAACAGTGAGTTGCTTTGAGTTAAGCTAAGTGCTTACAGATTGTTTTGATGAGTCGGTGCAAGATGGTGCTGAGATGTTTATTTTGATGGAAACTTCGAGTATTAATGAAAGTCGGGGAAGTTGGTAGTTTGCCAACTAATTGTTGTTGTCCAGAGGTTTTCCTGATGAGATAAGTAATTTACCGCCGGAACGTGAAGTGGAGTTTGCAATCGACTTAGTTCCTGACGCTAGTCCGATATTGATGGCTCCATATAGTGTGTATGCATGGGGATTGAAAGAGTTAAAGAGACAACTCGAAGATTTGCTTGAGAAGAGATTTGTTCATTCGAGTGTGTCACCGTGAGGTTGCACCAGTTTTGTTGATTAAGAAGAAAGGGGATTCTGTGAGGCTTTGGGTGGATTATAAACAAGTGAACGAGGTGACTATCGAGAATAAGTGTGCACTTCCAAGGACTGGTGATTGATGGGTCAGTTGCTTGTTGCAAGTGTGTTCAGTAAGATAGATTTGAGATCTGGGTATCATCAGATTCACGTGAAGGCTGAAGATATTCAGGAGACTGTTTGTAAAACAAGGCGTGGACATGATGAGTATTCCGTACTTATTTGAGCGAGTTGATGGTTATGCTAATCAACGACATTTTGGGTTATTCAAAGAGTAAAGAGGATCATGCTAAACATCTGAAAATTTTGTTATCAGTCTAGAAAGGGAAGCAGTTTTATGCAAAACTATCAAAGTGTGAGTTTGGTTGGGGGAAGTAAGTTCCTTGGTCATGTGATCTTGAGTAGAGTTTGTGGTTGATATGACGAAGGTTGGAGCTGTGTAGCAATGGGAAGCTCCAAAAACCTGTATTTGAAATTAGAAGTTTTCTTGGGTAAGCAGATTGTTATTGGAATTCATGGAAGGATTTTTCCAAGTTATCTTTGCCTTTGACGCAGTGGACAAGAAAGGTTCAAGCTTTGTTTTGGATGCAAAGTGTGAAGAAATTTTCAAGAGCTTTTGGGGAGGCTGTCAGCAGCTCACATTTTAATTTTGCCGAATCCGGAAGAACTATTTGTTGTATATTGTGATGCTTTGTTGAGGGGATTGAAAGGTATGTTAGTACAAAATCAGCGAGTTTTAGATTATGCTTTAAGGCAACTTAAAGTGCATAAGATGGATTATTTAAAGCATGATTTAGAGTTGGTTGTTGTTGTGTTTGTGCCGAAGCTTTGGAGGCTTCAATGTGTGGCTCGAGATTTGAGATGTCTAGTGATCTTAAGAGCTTAAAGTATTTGGTTGATTAGAAAGAGTTAAATATGAGGTAGAGGAAATAATTGGGACTTCCGAAGAATTATGGTTTTAGGTAGAATTACCATTCGGGTAAAGCAGACATGGTGGCTGATGCATTGATTTGGAGCTCTTTACTTATACCATTGATGATGGTAAAAGAGTTAGAACTGATTGAGCAATTTCGGGATATGAGTTTGGTCTGTGAAGAGACTTCTTATGGAGTTAAGCTTTGTATGTTGAGGCTTACTAGTGGTATTATTGATGGGATTTGAGAAGGTGAGAAATCTGATTTGAGTTGGTAGATCGGTTGAATTTGATGAATCAAAGTCGAAGAGCTGATTTTCGGATTAATGGAAATGGTATCATAAGATGTCGTGATAGAGTTTGTGTTCTAGATAGTGTGAGTTGGATAAGAGTATTCTTGAGGGAGTACATTTAAGTGGATTGAGTATCCATACCGGTGCTATGAAGAGGTACCAGGATTTGATGTAATTGTTTTGGTGGCCAAGGATGAAGAAAGAAGTGGTTGAGTTTGTATATGATGGTTAGACTTGTCAAAAGTCGAAGATTGAACATCAGAAACTGTTGGGTCTGATGCAACCGTTGAATATTCCAGAGAGAAAATGGGATAGTATTTCCTTGGATTTTGTGTCGGGTTTGCCGAAGACTTTGAAAGGATATGATTCAATTTGAGTGATTTTGGATAGATTGACTAGATCAACTCATTTTATACCAATGAGGATTAACCATTCTATGTTGACGCTAGCTGAGATGTATATCAAGGAATTGTAAAGTTGTATGAGATACCGTCGAGTATTGTGTCTGATATAGATCTGAGATCTTCGTCGAGGTTTAGGAGAGTGTGCAAACGCTTTGGGTACCATGTTGAGGTTGAGTTCTGCCTATCATCCGCAGACGGATGGACAGACAGAGAGAACTATCCAGTCTTTAGAGGATTTGCTGAGAGCTTGTGTGTTGGATCAAGGTGGATCATGGGATAGTTATTTGTCGTTGGTTGAGTTTACCTACAATAACAGTTACCATTCTAGTATCAGAATGGCACCGCATGAGGCTTTGTATGGTAGGAGGTGTAGGACTCCTTTGTATTGGTATGAGTCAGGCGAGAGTGCGGTACTCGTACCTGAGATGGTGCAAGCGACGACTGAAACGATCAAGAGGATCCAAGAAAATATGGGTTTTAAGAGTTACGACGATAATTGGCGTTGGTCGAGCTTTGAAGTCTCGGAAGCTCACACCGTGTTTTGTTGGTTTGTATCAGAGTAGCACAGCGGAAGCATGGGAGAAGTAGCATGTTAGACTGTTGTATCGCTGTCGCTTGTGAAATTGCATGATGTGCTCATGTGTCTAAGTTGAGGAAGTACTTTGATTCAGAGGGACGATGTATAAGTGGGAGATAATTTGACTGTTGAAGCATTGCTAGTTCGAATTGGTGGACGAGAAGCAACTTTGAGGTAAAGAGATTGCCTTAGTAAAGGTAGTTTTGGGAGGACCAACTAGAGGAAGTTGGATTTGGGAGCGTGGAGATCAGTTGAGGGAGTCATGTCCAACTCTGTTTTCTTGAGTTAATTTTCGAGGGCGAAAATTCCTTTAAGTGGGGGAGAGTTGTAACATCCCAAATTTAATTGGAATATTTTAATTTATTTATTTAATTGAGAATATTCATTTTTGATGTTTTCGGTGGTTTTGGGAATTATTGAGGAATTATGCATATTTGGAGTATTTATTTTGGAATAATAGTATGTAATATGGATTTATTAATATTATTATGAATTAAAACAAATATAGGAGGAATAAGGGTAAATTGGGTATTAAGAGGAGTTAGTGATGATATTATGGAAAAAGCCCAAATTGTGAGGCCCAAGACTAGGTTTGACAAAATAGAATTCTGAAGAGAATTTGGATTCATTTGTTAACCGTGAAAAGTTTTGGTGGCCAGGCTCTGAGGAAAGATTGGAGGCAGAAGATTCCCGAAGATAATCGTGAAAGATTTGAATCGGCTAAGGTATGGGGAGTATAGCTTTTCATGATTTTCCATGTATGCCTTCGATGTGTTTATGGTTGATTTAAGATTTAAGGGATTTTGGATTGATGGCGGGAAAGTAGGAAAATTGATAAGACTCTGAGGTTATGGCTAGTGGTTAGTATTCCTGCCTGTTTGAGGTGTAATATGAGAATTAGGAAACCTTAGGCCTTTGTGGCCGAAACCTTAGATTATTATATGTCCGACCATAAGGGATAGAGATATGTGATATGAGAAATTATGATGCCTTCAGGGCAATTGTAGGAAAATTGTGATTTAGGGCTGAATATGTTACGGGATTGGCCTAATAAACCGTAGGTTTTGTGTCTTTATCGCTGTAGGACCTTAGGGATGATTTAAGGATGTTTGGGGGCATTTTGGAAGTGAATCATGTGGACTTTTGGGTTGATCTAGGTTTCGGAGCGTAACAACGCTTTGCTGTCCGTCACACCTGTTCATGTTTTCGGTCGAAATTGTTTTGGACGTAACTTTTGATCCGTAAGTCCGTTTTGGCCCCGTTCGAAGCATTGGAAAGCTAATGAATAGAGCTATAACACAGTATATATAAGGGAATTGGTATCCCAATATTTTTTATAACTAATTATGTTTGATAAGTCAATTGTGTATGTGTTCTATTAGTGAATCATATTTTGGTTCAGTGATGTCTTGATGTTTTGATGCTGTGATTTTCCTGATGAATTACCATGAGGGTAACTGTGATAATATGTGATAATATGATGAATTAACATGAGTAGGACTGTGAAGTTTATGTGATTAATAGGCGATAGTATGAGAATTACCGCGAGTATAATTATGAATTAATAGGTGATAATATGTGATAGTATGATGAATTAATATGGTATGACTGTGAGCGCTACGTGATTTGTAAATAATTATATGATGATTTTATATGATGTATGATTATTATTATTATGATGAATTATGATGACATGACGTATGATGATGATTATGATGATGAGCTATGACGTTTGATGATGATGAATATGATGAATGATGATGCACCTATGATGTTATTATGAGGATGATTTATGACGTGTGCATCATGCATTCATGTGCATCCGGACTTTGGTTCAGGACCTCGATTACTTTGGCTTCAATCCCATTGTGCGGATGTGGAGTATTTTGATGTGCTCCAATTCTCTAGTAGAATCGATCCTATTAATGGGGATCTATGGAGGGTTGATGGCCCAGTGTCCATCGTGCTGTGATGATTAGTACCACATGCATTGAGTCTTTTTGTATAAATTAATGATGTTGTGGCTTTCGAGGCCTATTGATGAATATGAAGATTGAATATGATTATGATGCCATTTATATGTTGATTTTTATACATTGATCATTATGAATCGTTTTACTCACCCTGCCTGTTTGAATGTTACCTCCACGTGGGTAACGTGCAGATACCAAATTTAGCCGTGGATGCCGTTGAGGACCTTTGAAGTTTTGAGTTGTTGGCCTTTGGTCAACTTAGAGGGTCTTGCTTTGATAGTGTAACATCGGTTTGAGGGTCTTTAGTTGAGTTATGTTTATTGATTTTATTTTGATTCTCTTCCCGTATGAGGAAAACCTTGATTAGGCCTTTGAGTTCCGCTGTTTTGTGTAGTTTGAGGTATTTTGAGAAAACCCGTTGTGCACGGAGCATTGACTTAATTTGAGTAACATGAGAAATGTACACCTTTTTTGGTGGCTTTTTATGAAATTTAGTATTTTACTCTAAAATATGTGTTATTTTTCTGTAATATCTGTGGGGTAGAAAAGGGTGTTACATTCCCCGGGATCTTCATTACAAAATTCATGAGTTCCCCAGAACCTTCATCGGAAACTTCATGAGTTCCTCGAAATCTTCATGAGTTTCCCAAAAAATTCATCGGAAACTCCATGAGTTCCCCGGAAACTTCATCAGAACCTCATGGAGTTTGTTGAAAGTTCAAGAACACATCAGAAAATTCATAGAAATCATCGGAAGACGCATAACTTCATCGCGAAGTTCATGAGCGTCCGGGAACACGCATTCCTAAAGCTACGTTCTATAACTAACCACTACCATACTAGCTGGAAAAGACAGAGGAAACTTACGTGTATGAAGGATATTTTGGAAATCTACAGTGGCGAGAGAAGAATCGACGACGACGATGACGACAACGGCGAGCGAGTGTTGGAGAGAGCAGAAGAACTTGAGGAATTCTTGAAGAGCTTGAGTACTGTGAGCGTAACAAATGAATCCCCTATTCTCATACTTATATCCACTGGCGTGCAAAAGGAAACTAGGAGTCTAATCTCCTTGATTACGACCTTTTTTTTTCATGAAGTTTTTTTATAAGCTGGTTAATATGCTCTTGCATCTTTGCCTTTTCAAGAATAAGCTTTTCCACATACTGTTTCCAAGTCACAGAAGTCGAAGGAAGGTTAGAGCTAGCAGCTGGTCCTGATGATGCACGAGAGGAAAGTAAATCCTTTTGCACCTCTCTTTTCTTAGAAGATTCTTCTTCCTTCCTTTGCTATTGTAGCTTCTGCAGTTCTTCGTTCTGCTAACTGAGTATGTAATACTTGTTCTTTCAAGCATTATTTTATTTTTCAACCTTTTCTAATGCATTTTCTAGTTTTCCTTCCTCACTCGTAACAGTCCAGGCAGAGTCCTGAGGAGTCAGCAACATAGATTCACGACGAGGATAAGGCATCCTTAGCTCAAAATTCCTTTCCCGCACCTAGCGTATATAAGGTTCTGAGACAGTGCAATCAGGATATCCTAATGCAGTCATTTCTTTTTTATGGATGTGTCACCAGGCATGCACAATCCTAGCTCTGAGTTCAGGATTTTCTCCTTCCTTGAGAAAAATTCCTTCCAAAAGGGTCTCGTTTGACTTCTCTTTCATCGGATGCCCGAGTTGTCTACGAGCCAGAACAAGGTTATAACTGATACATCCTTTTGTTCCAAGAAGAGGTACGTTAGGGAAATCTCCGCAACTGTTAATCATCCTTAATCTACCATACATGGGATCATACCACACGACGTTAGAATGTGTAAGGGATATGACTATCTTTGACCAGCAAGGCGCATTCTTCGGATCCCAGATAGTTGTAAACCTTGATAAGTGAGAAATAAACCACTTGTAAATAAGAGTAGTGCAACAAGTTATCTGACCCCTCCTTCAGAATTCTTTAAGTGAATGGAATGATACATGTCAGCCAGTAAGGTAGGAACAAGATTCTTAAGCATGAAGATCTTGATGGCGTTCATATCAACAAAGTCGTCAATATAGGATAATAGCGCAAATGTGGCTTCAAGCACTTCAGTATTCTTCTTATTAGCATGATAACAAATCTTCTCTATCAGGAATTCAGTTGGCAATCCAAGGAATCCTTCCTTAGTAGTCATATGAGTTTGAACATCAGACAAACTCAGGCGCGTAGCATTTGCATTATCCTTATCACTTGGCATGTCTTATGATCTAAAGAAAGGAGGTCGAGACGTGATAGTCAATTCCATCAAGGCAGAATACTCCTCCAGAGTAGGCGTCAATTGGTAATCGGGAAAAGTGAAGCAATGGTATAGCGGGTCATAAAATTGGACGAGCGTATCTAATAATCCATCAATCATCTTGAGTCTCAATATTGAAAAGATTCCTCCATATTCATCCGAGAAAATCAAACGATTATTGATCAGACTTCCTAGTTCCCTTAGGCTTTCAAGCTTCAGACTCTTGAAGGTGTACTTCAACGTTTCTCTTCTTCCAGAATCCATTTTCACAATGTCTGCAAAACAATTTTAGTTTTTTAAAGGGTTAGAGAAAAATGAAATGCAAGAATGCGTGTGAAGGGTTTCATGTAATTCAAGTATTTACAAACGTCATAGGATATCAAAAGAAACCAATTTATTATTCAATAAAGGATTACAAATAAAAGCACTTCTTAAACGAGTCTTAAAAATAACAGCTAAATAAAAGCTAATAAAGTCCTAAGGAAATCTTGTGTTAAGCTCATTGATATGCTTCTCCAATTGGGTCTTCTCAAAAATAAGCTTGTCTACGATCAACTTCCAAGGAGTAGTCTGAGGGCTAGAGGAAAATAAATCCTCCTACGCTTTTCTCTTCTTGCAAGTACTTTTTCATTCTTCAGCTGTAGTTGTATCTGGAGTTCAACATTCTCTTTAACAACCACTTGATACTTATTCTTCCAAGCCTATCCTTCTTGTTGTGCTTTTATCAAAGTGATATTTAATTCTTCTTCTTTAGACATGAAAATTAGAACAGGTTCTTTCTTCAAAGCCATGAGTTCTTATCAGGTATAAGGCATATTCAACTTGATAGCCCTATCTCAGACCCATTGGAGATAAGGTTCCAAAGAAACACAATTAGATCTTCCCCTTCCTTGAAGAAAATGTTTTCCGCATGAGCACTCTTGGGTTTATCTTTCAGAGGGTACCCTAGTTGCCGGCGAGCTAGAACAAGATTATAACTAATTCTTCTGTTAGTACTAAGGAGAGGCATATTAGCAAAATCTCCACAGCTGTCAATGATTAGTATCCCATCGTAGACGTGGTTGTACCAATCAAAATTTGAGTGGGTAAGAGCCATAATATTCTATGACCAACGACCTTTATTGAGATCCCAAAAGGAGCCAGACTTGGGCAAGTGCAAAATAAACCACTTGTACAATAATGGTACACAACACATAATCATTCCTCCATCACGAAAATGTTTGAGATGAACCGAATGATAAGCATCAGCTGGCAAGATTGGCACTGGATTATTTTTCAGGAAGACGTTGATAGCATTAAGGTCAACAAATCCTTTAAAGCTTGGCAAAAGAAACACTTCATAGATAAGTAAGGCGAAGATAGCCTCAAATGCGTCCATGCTCATATGATCAGTGTAATATTAGGATTTTCCAATCAGAAAATCTGTAGTTAATCCAAAGACTCCACCTTTTGTAGTCATATTAGCTTTAATATAAGATAATTTCACATGTATAGCATTGACAATGTCCTGCTCTTTAGGGTTCTTTTCCAGAAAAGGAAAGGGAGACTCAATTAGAATAGGTAAACCGACCAACTAAGAATACTCTTCTAAGGTAGGCACAAACTGATAGTCTGGGAAAGTAAAGCAGTGATAAATCGGATCATAGAACTGGAGTAAGGTAGAAAGAAGTCCATTGTCCACCTTAACATTCAATAATAATAATAGCTTCCCATACTTGTCTTTGAACTTTTCTTGATCTTCAATCAGAGCTCTTAACTTCCTTAGGTCATCCAATTTAAGACTCTTGATAGCGTACTTCAAAGTATTTTTCCCTTTGCAATCCATAATGATCCTGTGATATTTGCAAACAAGAACTCTGAATTCCATGAAACCAATGCAACATGATGCTTATGAATGCATGGATGCACAAACACAGGTAAACAAAGATCCACATATACATATATACATTCAAGCAAACACAATACCTAGGTTTGAAAAAGAACGAGCATGGATTAAGGGTCTACCCATCCCCAAGTGGCGTAGACTAAGGGTTTATTGTACCTGCAGAACAAAGGTTCTAAAATTTTCCAAGTTTCCAAGACAATTTTCATCAAGTTCTTGTTGCCAAATGGAATTTTGTCCCACATGAGAGTTGTAGGCCTTGTTCCAAGATTTCCATCCATTACTAGAAGTCTCTCATGTGATGCTTGAAGATCAAGATATGGAAGTCCAAAGTGGGGGTTTCAAATGGATCAAAACTCATAACTTATAATTTTTCTAAGTTATTTCAAGGCAGATTTTATGTCATGACTTTCAAGCTCAAATTCCATGACCTTCCAAGTTGCAAACCAAGATTGCTTCAACATCAAAGTTGTTCCTTGCCATGCAATCTTTCATTAGAGCCCAAGTTCCAATAAAAAGGAGCCTTGTGAATCAAGCTTCAATGATTCAAAGATGGTGGTTTGGAAAACATTTCAAGGCATGATTCATAGGTGATTTTGGCATATTTCTCACTTGAGCTTTGCAGCAATGTTGCATTATCCATATCATGCGCATGAAATAACGAATTGTGCATTCTAAACATTGCCAAATGAGGCCAACAAGACATGTACTATGTTAACACGATTTTGAAAATTCTTTCCCAAAGAAGGAAAGGGACAAGCAGCCATTACTCTGGCCCTCACACTTTCCCTTTGATTTCTCCTTCCACTCAAGCAAACAACCACAAATGCAAGGCAATTCATGTGAGGTTCATCATTCACCATTGAATTAAAAAAATCCTTTGATCATAACATTTGCTCCATTGGTTTTTCAACATAGTTAAAGTCCTTAATTTCACTTTTACTTCATATATAAGCCAAAAGGAAAAACCCTAGCAACGAGAGAGCCTCCATTTGTGTGAAAACCAGACCTATCCATTTTGGATTCTCTCTGATTTTTCCTTCGAAGCACACAACCCTTTGAGCATTTCATCAAGATTTTTCTCAAACCATCTTCACCATAACCTTCTCTACTAGCTGCTTGCAAGAAAAGCCAACTATGAGCACTTTGATTCATACCTGTTCAAACAGGTTTTAAGGATTAAAGGAGATTCAAGGCCATTCAAGCATAGCTCAAGTTTCTACAAGTGTCAAGGAGTTATTCTGCATCTTTTGGTGGTGTTTCAGCAAGCATAGAAGAAGTAGTGGACATACTCCACTAGGTATTTTCTTGAACTTTTTCCCATCATTTTAGGTACTTAATAGGAGCATGATGAGTACATATGAAGTCCTACTCAAGTAGGCAATGTTTTCACACCATTTTGATTGAGCTTTGTGAAGTTTTGGTTTTTGATGTTCAACTGTTTACCCTAGATTCACCATGAAAATGACCTTATTTTTAAAATATGAGCTTGGATTTGAGATCCTCTTGAAATTTTGAGTCGAGGGCTACCTTTGTTTTGCATTTCTGGGCATGTTTGATCAAGCTCCGGTGGCGTGTCGCCGGAGAAGACGATCGGAACTAGGGTTCCGGCGTTTGAATGTTAGGGACAAGTTGAGGTGGCCCTTGGCGCCACCTTTTAAATTTGAATGTTATGTGCTGTCGTGTTCTCGTTTGCTAGCATGTGTGACTAGGCTGCCACATCAATTAATGAAGGGCCAGCGTGTCATCTGACGGTGTTCAGGTTTGGTTTGGGCCCAACGTATTTTGTTATTTGCACCCTCCAGTTTTGGGGGCCCAAGCGTGTTTACCCTGAATCAACTTTCAGACTTGTTCTGCTATGATTTCAACTTTGGTAATGTATTGTTTGTAGTGTCTTTGTCACTAGTAACACAAACAGTAGAAATGGATTGGTAGGTGAAAGTGTGATCTTTACCTTGTGTCTTATTCTGGCATTTGAATCTTCTAGTATGTTGCTTACTAGTCCTATTATAGAAAACATTAGGAGTTCAATTTAGGATGGAAATAGCAGCAGCACTGCTTTGTTTTGTTTTTTTCATCATTTATATGCTTGCGACCACTCCGGTCCCGCCTTGAAATCAAATAGATGAATTTGGTTTAATTGTAACCGCATAGAAGCTTGTTTGGTGACTATAAAGTCCATGTTGTGCAGAATAGCAATTTGTTAATAAATCTCATGAAGGCTTGTAACGAATTGAGTTCTGTACTATTTTGGAATAAATTGATGATGAATTGACGGGTGGGACCGAATTATTTTATGAGGACTAGCAAAGGTGGGTTTCACCAATCCCACTTGGGATTACTTCATCATTAGAATTAAATAATACTTTAAATAAAACTCCCACTTTAAATTACATCAAACATTTTGCCACAACTTTGTTCTCTTGAATTGGAATCCTGTACTTCACTTGGAATGAATATTTGAGCACCTTGAATTTTGGAATCAACTCCGGCTTGGCCGTGAATTATCAATTTTGAGCTTCTTGTAAATAATAATCAATGTGAACTTTGATAAAGAAACATTGACTTTTGATGATCACTTAAAATTGAGTTTGGTAGGAATGAAATTTTCTCGAATCTTATAAATTCCACCATGATTAGATTGTGAATTTGATACTAAAGCACGAGCCTTGTGTTTGAACTTGGGATATACTTTAGGATAAAATCAATGATAAATCTTGTAAAGAGCATGAGTCTTGAAATTAGCTGATATACCCTGAATCTTTGAATTAAATCTGATTCAAAATTTTTTGCCACTTCCAAGCGCATGGATCACGAACTATTAATAGGAAAAAACATATTCAACTTGTAACACAACTCATCAAGAAACTCCAACCAATTCTCAAATGACCATGCTTAATACCAAATAGATAGAAGACCCTAATCCACCTTGGAGAAATCTCTGAGAAATCTTGAGGAAAAATGACCAGTAGAAAATCGTAGGATCTTTTGAATCAGAATCCAACAGTCACACCCTGAAGTGCTTGCCTGTAAGGGTCTACACTTGAAATTACTGTACCTACACAGACTGGTTAGTCACAATAAACACGCACACAGAACCTATGACCTGAAGATGTGTTAGATGCCAAACTTTGCTTATTTGATCTATCAAATGTTGGCACCTTTCATTCTTTTTTGTAGAGAAAGTGTTTATAATCATTCTTTTTTTTGTTGATATGTATTATTATGTGAAAATGTCTTGGTTGCTTTTATTTGTGTGCTATTGTGTAGGAATTAGGCATAAAAATTTGAAGAGTAAGACACAAAAATTGTGACAAGGAAACCAAGTCAGCATGAAAACATCAACAAGTTCGTACACCGAACTTAGGGACCTAAGTTCACTGTGCGAAGGAGATAGCGAAGTATTCGCTGGAGTGAAGAAGAAGCGAATGCCTAGCGAACACCCCCAGACTTGAGGCAGTAAGTATTTGGGCAAGAATTTTTTGTGCGAAGCTTGCAGCGAAGCCTTCGCACTGCGAAGGATTCTTCGCATAACGAACATGTGGAAATAGCTTAGGGGCATCTTCACTGTACACTGGCACTTCAACTTCCATATTTCATTGTTCGCTAGGCGAACATTTTGTTCGCACTGCGAACATGACAGCTCAACAGCATGTCTATAAGTAGTATGTGGTACTTTTTGTAAAAATATCTTTTTTCTTGTACTTTTCTTTCTAGAGATTTTTCAGAGCAAAAACCCTAGTTTCTCCATTTCTCATCATCTCTTAGCCATCTTTAACAAAAAAAAGGTGGATTCCCATCCAATCTCGATTATTCGACTCAGATGTTGATCAATCTTCTTCCTAAACTTGTTGCTCAAGCTATCATGGAAATGGGTGGCTAAAACCCCTCTTTTGTCAAGGTTAGAGGTAGCTAGTTTTGATTTTATATATTCTTCTTGATATTTTGTATGTGAACAAGGCTTTGATCAATATATATGAAGTTAAATGCTATCTTTTGTTATATTTATGGTTTGGATTTCTTTAGACATGAACTTTTCAAGTCTTGACCTAATTCCTTCATCTATCAACTATACAAACTCTAGACATAGGTTTGAAAGTTGATATTCGCTTTGTATTAATCTTAATGGTTATTGTTTCGAGTGTTATTTAGAGAGATCATTTAACGGTCAAAACAATAACATTCACGAAATCGCTTTAGAGATGAACATTTTTGCGAGGATACGCGATTATGTTGGTTAAAACTATGTTCACATATTTGATTGGTTGGATACGTTTAGGACGGATTAGTGAACCCTAATCTTGGCATGCTTTTTATCAAACTAAGACCAAAATTTATTCTGTTTTATTTCTTACAAACTCTTGTTACAAAATAGAACCCATTTAAAAAAAACTTCTTAAATCATTAAACCATTGAATGGAAAGCATAACATATTCATATCAATCCCTTTGGATACGATAAAACACTACCGAAAATACTTTTAACAAATTGGCGTTGTTGTCGGGGATTGTTAGTAGAATATTGCAAGCATTGTAATAGTTTAGTGATTTTAAGATTTGTGTATTGTGAATCTCTTATCTCTGTAATTCTTTGTGTTTTTTGATATGTTTGGTTCGTGTGCAGAATTCGTTTATGCGAGGACAAGTCCAGCCTGAAGACCTTCTTTTCGATCTTGAGATTGAAAGAACTGCCCGCCGTACCAACAGTCGCACAAGGCGAAGACGGCAACAAGCTATTGAAAGACAAGAGCGCGGGGAATCTTCTTCATCCACTCCACTCGATTCACCAATCATGGCAGCACCACCACCACCACCACCTCCGGTTTCAGTTTCATGTACAAATAGTCCAAGACACACCGCTCAGTTTACGCGCAATCTCCAAAATGGAAGGTAAGCTGAGATGAAAACGGGAATCCTTGCACTCATTTATCAAAATCCTTTCACAGGGTTAGATCATGAGGATCCGCTTACACATCTTACCAAATTCTATGATATTGCGGGTGCAACGGGAGCACCAGAAGCTGATGAAGAATCACTATTCAAGAGGTTGTTTCCTCATTCTTTGATTGGGAAAGCAAAGGAATGGTATCTTGATCACTCTACAACAGTAATGACAGATTGGAATTTATTGGAAGAAAAGTTTCTTGAACGGTTCTTTCCACATAACCGGTTTATGGAAGCAAAGACTGCTATACCTGTATTTTCAGAAAGAGGAAATGAATCCCTCAACGAAGCTTGGGAGAGATTCAAGTCAATGTTGAGGAAATGAAAAGGACACGGTTTTGATGAACTTATGCAAGTTCACATTTTCCGCAATGGTCTCCTCTCGGTTCACAAGTCTTTGTTGGATGCTACGGCGGGGGGTTCTTTGATGTTGAAAAATTTCGAAGAAGCAATAGAAATCATTGACAAAATGGCGCTTAATGATCACCAAGGAAATCATAACCATGGAGTAGCTCAACGAAAACCAGGAGTGCTAGAGTTAGGTACTAATGATTCTATTCTTGCTCAGAACAAACTTCTATCACAACAAGTTGAGCTTTTAACTCAACAAATGTTAAAGCTTCCACAACAAATCAAAAAGATGCAAGAAGTTCCTACCAAAGCTCAAGTGGCAAGTTGTGAATTGTGTAAAGGCGACCATCTTACCAGGTATTGTCCTCCGGTATTGGAAGAAGTTAACTATGCCAGAAATCAAAATCAGGGATACCAACCAAGGCCACCTTACCAACAAGAAAATCAAGGTTATCAAAGACCAAATTAAGGGTATCAACAACCTTGGAGGCCGCAAGAAGCAGGAACTTCAAATCATCAACAATACCAAAATTACACTCAACCTCCATAAACTCAAAGTGCACCTTCAAAGATGGAAGAAACTCTTACTCAATTTATGAAAATGTCAATGTCAAACCAAAATAACACTGATGCGGCTATAAAGAATTTGGAGACATAAGTGGGTCAATTATCAAAACAATTGGCTGATCAACAAAAAGGGCCCTTTACGGCTATCGCTCTCCCAAATCCTAGGGAGCATTGCAAGGTGATTCTCACAAGAAGTAGTAGGGAGATTGGCATGGGTGTAGGTGAGGAAGTAGTAGAGGAAGAGGTTGTAGTTGAAAAAGAAAATGTTGAGAAAGAAGTAGAAAAAAATGTTGAGGAAGTAGTACAGGGAGATTTAGTTGAAAAAGAGAGAGTGAAAAAGAGTGAGGAAGAAGAGAAAAATAAGAGAGAAGAAAGAGTGAAAAAGTCTAGGAAAGGAAAAGAACAAGTGAGCATTATCCCGATTCAAAAATTTCCATATCCACATGCCCCATCAAGGAAAGATAGTGCGAGGTACTATGCTCGATTCATGGACATATTCAAGCAATTGCAAATCAATATTCCATTTTTTGAAGTATTGGAACAAATGCCCAAGTATGCAAAATTCATGAAGAACATCCTTACAAAGAAGAAGAGGTGTACGGATCAAGAAACTATCATGGTGGATGCTAGTTGTAGCGCAATCATTCAACGTACTCTCCTGAGAAAAGAAAGTGATCTGGAACGAGTCACTTTGCCCGTTTCAATTGGAAACACTTATATTGGCAATGGGTTTACCGATTTAGGCTCTAGTATCAATTTTATACCCTTGTCCATTGTGAAGCGGTTGGGATACATGGAGTTGAAGTCCACTCAAATGACATTGCAACTTGCCGACAAATCTACCACTCGCCCTCATGGTTTAGAAGAAGACGTGTTGGTAAAGGTTGACAAAATTTTGTTTCCAATCGACTTTATGGTAATTGATATGGAGGAAGATGAAGACTCTCCCTTGATTCTTGGTCGACCTTTTATGAAGACCGCCCGCATGGCAATTGATATGGATGATGGTCTAATGAAATTTAGAGTTCTAGATGAGGAGATTTGTTTCAATCTGTTTGAAGCCATGAAGCTTTCAAAGGACAAGACCGATTGTTTTAGAATCGATGCAACGGAAGTGGTGATCGAAGAAGTTAAGGAATTGTTGCAAGTTCCCACGCTATTACAACAAGTTCTTACCAATGCTCTTTCAAATGTCAATGACGAAGAAGAAAAAGAGATTGAAAAGTGTTTGCGGGAGCTTGAAGAATTATAGGAAATTCCTCCTTTGAAAGAAAGGGTGGAAATTTTGAAAAAGGAAAATAATGAGGAAGTCAAACTTTAGTTGAAATTGTTACCATCTCATCTTAAGTATGTTTCCCTTGACGAAGAGAAAAACAAGCCGGTGATCGTAAGCTCGGATCTAACCATGGAGGAGAAAAAAAAATTAATTGGTGTTTTGAAGAAAAGTCAAGAGGCAATGGGTTGGACTCTTTCCGACTTGAAAGGTATAAGTCTATCCTATTGTATGCACCGAATATTTATGGAGGAAGATTTCAAACTGGTAGCTCAACCACAAAGAAGATTGAATCCTACCATAAAAGAAGTGGTGAGGAAAGAAGTTGTCAAAATGTTGGATGTCGGAATGATTTATCCTATTTCCGATAGTCCATGGGTTAGCCTGGTTCAAGTGGTGCCGAAGAAAGGTGAAATGACGGTTGTCCATAATGAGAAGAATGAGTTGATTCCAACAAAAACTGTAACGGAGCGGAGGATGTGTATCGACTACCGTAGGCTCAATCAAGCTACAAGAAAATATCACTTCCCTCTTCCTTTCATGGATCAAATGCTGGAGGGGCTTTCTGGTCAAGAATATTATTGTTTTTTGGATGGATACTCAGGGTATAATCAAATCATTGTCAACTCGGAGGATCATGAAAAAATAACTTTCACTTGTCCTTTCAGAATCTTTGCTTATAGAAGGATGCTGTTTGGCTTGTGTAATGCATCAACGACTTTTTAAAGGTGTATGCAAGCTATATTCTCAAAATTGATTGAAAAGACTATCGAGGTGTTTATGGATGACTTCTCAGTTTTTGGTTTGTCATTGGATCTTTGTATGAAAAATATAGATGTTGTTCTAGAGAGGTGTGTGGATACTAAATTGGTGCTTAATTGGTAAAATGCAACTTCATGGTTATGGAAGGAAATGTGCTTGGGCACAAAGTTTCTTCGAAGGGACTTGAAGTTGATAGGGCTAAAGTGGAAGTTATTGAGAAGTTGCCACATGAAGGGAATCCGAAGCTTTCTGGGTCATGCAGTATTCTACCGAAGATTCATCAAAGACTTTGCAAAGATAGCGAAGCCATTGAGAAACTTGCTCAACAAAGATAAGTCTTTTCTTTTTGATGAGTCTTGTATGGCAGCTTTTGATTCTTTAAAACAAAGCCTAATCACTGCATCCATAATCGTCACACCAAATTAGAAAAATGATTTTGAATTCATGTGCGATGCGAGTGATTATATGGTTGGCGCAGTGTTGGGCCAAAGAAAAACCAAAATTTTTCATGCGATACACTATGCGAGCAAAGTTCTTAACGATGCTCAAATAAATTATGCAACAACTGAGAAATAGTTGCTTGCAATAGTGTACGCATTAGAAAAATTTAGGTCTTATTTGATCAGGTCCAAAGTTGTGGTGTACACTGATCATGCGGCGATCAAGTATCTGCTAACCAAGCCGGATTCCAAGCAAAGGCTAATTCGTTGGATCCTTTTATTACAAGAATTTGATCTGAAAATTCGTGATAAAAAGGATCCGAGAATTTGGTGGCGGCTTGTCCCGTCTTGTGAATGAGGAAGTCATGAAACATGAGCAGGAGGTGAGGGAAGAATTCCCTGCTGAAAAGTTGTATATGGTGAAAGTTAGACCTTGATTTTCCAACATGGCTAACCACAAAGCCACCAGATTAATGCCGAAAGGTCTAACTAGTCACCAGAGAAAAAAAATTGTCTGACGCCAAGTACTTTGTGTGGGATGAGCCTCATTTGTTCAAAATTGGTGTCGACAACATTTTAAGGAGATGTGTGTCTCAGGAGGAAGCCAAAGACATCCTTTGGCATTGTCACAACTCTTAGTATGAAGGTCATTTTAACGACACAAGAACGACCATGAAAGTCTTCCAATAGGGCTTTTATTGGCCGTCCTTGTCCAAAGATGTGCATGCGCACACTAAAATTGGTGATAAATGTCAGAGGATTGGTGGAATATCGCAAAAAAATTGAAATGCCTCTGCAAAGCATGTTAGAAGTCGAGGTTTTCAATTGTTGAGGCATTGATTTTGTTGGTCCATTCCCACCGTCTTTTGGAAATGAGTACATTCTTGTTGCGATTGACTACGTCTCAAAGTGGGTTGAAGCCATAGCAAATGCTAAGGCAGACGGGAAAAACGTGATAAAATTAAAAAATATATATATTTTTTCTCGATTTGGTACTCCAAGAGTGTTAATAAGTGACGGAGGATCCCACTTTTGTAACACTCAGTTAGCAAAAGCTTTAGCGAAGTATGGTGTGAGGCACAAAGTTGCAACACCATACCATCCGCAAGCTAACGGACAGGCCGAAGTATCAAACCGAGAAATTAAAAAAAAAATTGGAAAAAATTGTGTCCACCTCTAGGAAGGATTGGTCAAGCAAGCTTGACGATGCTTTGTGGGCCTATCAGACAGCTTTCAAGGCTCCGATTGGTCTCACCCCTTTCAAAATGGTTTATGGAAAAAACTATCACCTACCGGTTGAGTTGGAGCACAAAGCCTTTTGGGCATTAAAGTTGCTAAATTTTGATCAAAACTTGAGTGGCGACAAAAGAAAAAGCCAACTTTATGAGTTGGAGGAAATACGCCTACAAGCATATCAATCTAACAAATTTACAAAGACCGGGTGAAGGGTTATCATGATAAGAAGATTGTGGCTAAGAAGTTTGAGGAAGGACAAATGGTGTTACTTTTCAACTCTAGGTTGAGATTGTTTCCAGGGAAGCTAAAGTCTAAGTGGTCGGGTTCGTTTCGGATTCGCAACATTATGAGCTATGGGGAAATCACTATCAAAGATATGAAGACAAAGAGAATTGGACAGTAAACAGCCAAAGATTGAAGATTTACTTCGGTTGTGATTTCGAGCGGGACACCACCTCTGTGCCCTTTTGCGATCCGTGATCACATCGGACTGTCGAGCTCCAACGACGTTAAACAAAGCGCTTGTTGGGAGGCACCCCCAACATTGTAGGTATTTCCTGCTTTTGTAGTTTAATTTGTTTATGCAGGATGTGGTAGAAATTAGTGGAGAAAAAGCTGGACAAATTTTAAAAAACTAAAACTTGTCATGTTTGCTAGCTTTTTCGCAGTGCGAATAGTTGAGCGAACATGTTCGCTGGGAAGCTCACAGTGTGAGCAATGTGAAACAGGTCTGCCACATCAGTATTTTATTTTAAAAATGCATTAGGCCACCCATGTGGGCCCATTCTGCCTTTTGATTCTGAACTTATTTTGGTGTTCTTCCCACTTCTCACTTGCACTCTCATGTAAGCAAAAATATCACATTGCACTTCTCATTTTGGAACCCTAATTTCTTCAGAAATTTCCTTCACGCTACATCAATTTAGGTTTGTTCTTCTTCTCTCATATATTTTATTGTTTGGGTTGAGATAGTTTGAAGAGGGCATGCCAAGTGAGTGATTGGGGTAGGTTCAAATTTGTAAAAAAAAAATTATGTTGCATGTGTTTGTTAATCATCCCTAGTGTTACCCAGATTAATTCCTCCTACATTTATGCAATTCCTTTTAATTATCTGGCATGAGGAGAAAAAACAGGGCTGAAATTTCAAAATTCGCAACCTTCGCTAGCTTCTTCGCAGTGCAAACCTGGGGCGAGTTTTTGCCAGACCTTCACACAACAAAGTGTACAGCGAACATGACAGATTTTTGTTTTTTTTATTATGAAGGGGACCTTATTCACCTTCTTATTCTGTATGTTCGACTAATCTATTTATGTTGGTTGCTGTTTTTATTCTTCTATGTTGTTTGTGCAGATGGCATCTAAGGCAGTGGCATCAAAGAAGCAAAAAGTTGGCAGCACCTCACGCCCCCAACCAATTCAGTACGATAGCGACATATTCGTAGGACCAAAGCAGGCCGCACGTTATGTGGCTCTGGAAAAGAGAAATTTTTTGCCGGAAAAGGGATTCCTCATTCATCCGGAAGGATCCTACCGGACCCTCGCTGGAATCATTCATAGTAAAAGGTGGGGCGTGTTGGTAACACCGACGGATAGCTATAACACGGAAGTGGTAAGGGATTTTTACGCCAACGCTCTTCCGAATGATTATGAACTGTTCACATGGACTACAAGAGTATTGGGCGGACCAGTAAGCTTTGACCGAGACACCATCAACCGAGTACTCGAAAGGCCACTAAACCTGGGTGAAGATGAGATAGATGAATATCATCGATACCTAAGGCTTCACAGAGACACTAATTTGATTTCTGAGGCTTTATTGTTGGAAGGTAAAACAGTAGAATTGAACCCATCTGGGGTTCCAAGGCGATACCACAGGGAAGATATGAAGCCCTTACCATAGTTGGTGTTGTTGTTGGTTTTGACTAACATAAAACCAAAATCACATACTTCTATTGTGCCGATCCCAGTGGCACATTTGGTTCACTGCATTCTCACTAATGCTAAAATTAATGTGGCTAGGATCATTGCAGATGAAATGCGATCCGTGGTTGAGAGTGGGTTAAAAGTTGGGGCGAGAGTGAATTGTCCCCTCGCTTTTCCCTGTCTCATCATGGCTTTATGTGTCCATGCGAAGGTGAAGCTACCTTCACGTAGACAAGTGACAATCCTGGCTGCTATTGATGATCGTTATATGGACAAATATTGTCGGTCAAAAGGTGCAAAAGGAAGTTCAGCTGCTTCGGGTGCTAGGTGTAACACCCTGTTCCCAAAATAAAATAAAACAATCAAATAAAACACATCAGAGTTTCTCTCCCAAACGTGATGCCACCATACACATCAAAATTTCCACAAATATTTTTCCAAATAATTTAACTGAATTTTTCAATAAAATTGCAGCGAAAAAAGATATGGTCTGCCATAACACAAAATATCATATACATACATCATCCATATCCATCATCATCATCATCATATATACAATAACGGTCATCTGCCCCAAAATACATAACATCATCACCGATCAACATCAAACATCTCACAAAATATCAGATACGCCACAGGGGCACACATATCAAAAATACACAATAATACTCCCAACCCCCCCCCCCTGTGTTACGTATCAGAGCAGTCCTACGGAGACACCACAATCCAACTAGCTAACACCTGGATTGTCTGTACTTCCGAAGAAGCACAGACCACAACAACAGCAAAGGAGTGAGAATCACGATCAAATAATAATGGTATAATCGTACATGAAATGAATGGCAGAAACAATAAATCATTATTTCACATACAACATATCTGGACCTACTGTCCCACCATCAACAATCACTACACATAACAATGCAACACATGCCACTTACATAACGATATGCAGTACCGGCTCACAACAACGATGGAAACCAGGCCATCAACCCTCCACAAAGGAGCACACATCAACGATGGGAACTTGGCCATCAACCCTTCACACAGGAGCACATGCACCGATGGACACCTGGCCATCACCCTCCACACAGGAGCACACGCACCGATGGACACTTGGCCATCACCCTCCTCACAGAGAGCACAATAATAATATCGATGGACACCTGGCCATCACCCTCCTCACAGGGAGCACATCTCCGATGGTCACTGGGCCATCACCCTCCACACAGGGAGCACAACAACAGTATCGATGGACACCTGGCCATCACCCTCCTCACAGGGAGCACAACACAACACGCCATGCATAACTCCAATGCACGCACACCACAACAATCACACATGATCAGCACACACGGTTCACTGACCATATCTCATCATGCATCATACATACATATATCCCACGTCACATACACGTCTAGCACTCAAGCCACAATCACAACACACACAAACCACAATGCAACACATGCACTCGACTCAATAATTATGTGGTACCGACTCAACTCAGGATAGATCACATACACTCCACCGAGCAATGATCTATACCTACCACGCTCCTCCTGAGCCCACATAATCAAATCATCAACGTCCCCCACTTGGGACACGGGTGGTCGCATACACTTCATCCGAGCAACGATCCAAATCCCGTCCACGCTCCCCACTGGAGCACGTGAGTGCATTATACCTCACCTCCACACGCTGTGCATGACACTATGCATAACCACACAGCACACACAGTGCACCCGATCCTACTGATCCATCGTATCATAAAATGCATACATACACAAGCACACAGAGTCATCGATCCCACTGATCAAATCACCATGCAGCATATCACAGATCATGCACATAAGGCATACCGGTCCTACTGACCTAATCGTCACAACAACATATCAACACGACGCATGTAAAGCGTATCGATCCTACGGATCCTCTCATCACAACATATCTCCACAACACACTCAAGGCGCAACGATCCTACTGATCCACATATCTCGCGCAACACATCAATACCACACGCACAAGGCGTAACGATCCTACTGATCCAATCCTCATACCATAGCGTATAAACGCAATGCATAACAAGCGTATCGATCCTACGGATCCACATCCATCTCACAACACATCACCACACCTAGCACATAGTGCATACATATCACATACACATCCATACTTATCTAAACTCAACATATAATCCACCGATTGTTTCAAATGCGATAAACACCGGCCACACGACCCTTATAACCCTCAACACACTCTCAGCACCCAGCTATCATCACAACACATCAATTCGATCTCACTCAGCGCCCTTATATCACCACATACATGAATCATAACATACACCGACGCAGTCACCCAAATTAAGGGAATATCAAGGAATCCACCTCCTACGCCACACATACACTCACCACGGCTCACGATCACGCCCAACATTAAACATGACTAACAAGGGTCAAAAACCACAAGGAAAGCCAACAGAACAGCAGTAGAAACACAAACTGCTGTCGGGCTCGTTGGCATATTCGCCTGGCGAAGCCCCGCAGCGAACACTCGCTGGCCATTCGCCTGGCGAAACCCTGCAGCGAACACTCGCTGGGACTCGCCTGGCGAAACTTATGGCAAAAACAGACATAAGCTTCTGCCAGCACTCGCTGGCTAGTTCACCCGGCGAAGCCTGGCGAACTAAACAACATATTCCAACTTAACTACGCAATCTATACTGAATTCCACCTGATATCAACCTAGTCTTACTGTTCGAACCAACTTCAACTTAAAACGGTAATCTACCAAAACCCCAAATTCATCCGAACAACGCATGCAACTACCTTAACAGAATAGCAACCACATTCAGAATCAAACTTTCATATCAGTATCATCATCAACCTATGTTCTACCTAATTATCTCAACTCCGGTTTAACATCGCAACTACCGAAATTCCCAATTTCTCAAACCATCACTCTACATCACATGCAATGAATTCATTCACAAAAACAACACATATGGCAGAATTAACAACACACAAGCAACATTGATTCATCATCGATCGTGGGGATTAGGGAATTTCCCCTTTTCTACCAATTCTCATGCAAAACCATTTAACCGTTAAATTCTCCCCCCTTACCTCAAATGCAGTTCTGATGATGATGAACCTTCACAATCCGCAGCCTTGGTGCACCCTTCCCAGCTCTTGATCGCTCTTGCCCTTGCTGCTTCAACCGTGTTCTGCTCTTTCTCAAGTTCTTCCTTCCACTCTTTCACTTTCTATTTCCACAAATGCCAAATCTGCCCCTCATCCCAAAAATATACAACTCTTATATTCCAATTAAATAATATTCTCCACATTTTCTTAATTCCATAATTAAAAATCTTATTCCCTTTAACTCCAAATAAATAACTCTCATTTCTTTTATTCCAAACAAATAATCTCAATAATTCCAATAATAATAAATCCTCATTTCCATAATTCCAACATTAATATTAAAAACCCATAATATTAATATTAATATTAATAATAATAATATCAACATTAATATTATTTATTTATTATTATCATTATCAATTATTCAATATTAATACTATGCTTCTATTCTTCATCAATTCCCACACAAAACACGTCGACGAATAAAATAACACCGGAAACTAAAAATAATTAAAATGGGCGTTACACTAGGGGTACTGAGGGCCCTGGTGATGCATTCACTCAGAATTTTGATCTGTTTCAGCAGGTTGTCTGCAACTATAATTGGGATTGGATGGTGGCTACTCAGCGCGCCATGATTGACATTCATGATTCTATGCAGGCACTCTAGTTGCAGTGTCGAGATCCTTCCTTGAGCGTAACATGATGACTAGGGAGCAGTTCCTGGAGCATGCGAGTTGGCCTGAGATCAGGCCTACATTTGGAGAGGGGGAAGGTGCTTTTGGCCCTGATGTTGGCAGTGCTGAGGTAGCAGATGATGATGATGCTAATGATGATGATGAGTCTGGTGCGGAGGACAGTTCAAAGAGTGTGGAGGGCACAACGTCCGATGAGGACTGATTTTGTTTTATTTCTATTTTGTGAGCATGGTTATGAGCAACTTCCCTTGGTCTTCAAAGTGAAGTATTTTTGTGCTTAAATCATTGCTTTTGCTAGTATTATCGTACTTTGTTTCAGATTTAGTTTATGTACTATTTTGAGGTGTTTTTACACCTAAGCACATTTCTATTGAGTATGATTAATGTCAATTTTATGTTTAAAATTTTGCTTTTATTTTCAAGTGGTTTCTAATGTTTTCATGCTGTTGGGTTTTAATTGAACTTCTAGATTGGTTGCCCTCTGAAAAGAAGTATCCAGTGAAGATTCATTTGAGTTTGGATGACAATGATAGTATTAAGCAAGCGAATAATGTCAAGGTACATGGTTACCTTTGTTTAGAATCTTAGAATGCTTAAGAACTTAAATCTTTTTGTAACTAAAAATTGTTCTTTTAGCAACTTGTTGAATGAATGTTTCACTTAGGACTAAAAAACCACAAATTGTGAGAAAGCCTCCATTGTGTACTAAATGCTGGATTTCTAATAAACTTTGTTGATTTGTTTAATGCATGCTTTATCTTATTATTATTGTGAATTTGTGGAAGCAGTAGAAATGATCAAGGCACTTGTTTTTATTGAGCATAACTGCATCCAAAATATAACTTACCTGTGAGTAGAGAGCATTTGTTAACCTCCTTTGAGCCTAAACAATGTGAACCCCATGCTGAATTTTGTGAGATTCTAAAAAAAAAATTCTTGAACCCTTGAACTATGTTTTTAATTGTCCTCTTTGCCATAAAAAGCCAAGAGCATTCACTTGAGGGTTGAATAAAAGTCAAGTTGGTGAGAAGGTAAAAGAAGTATGGTAGGTGCTACAACTTTTGAAAAATTCAAGAAAGTATTGAAAAAAAAATTGTGTGAGTATAAAAATGAAAAAAAAAATAAAAAAATAAAAAACGAAAAAGAAAAAGAATGCTTGCTTGAAAAAGAAAACTTGTGATATAATAAGTTGTGAAATAAGAGTTGGGAGGGTTTCCGATTGAGAACAAATAAAATGAAGTTGGGATGTGTAAATAATGTGTACAAGTGAATGTCTCTTTTGCGTCGGTAATTTCGTTTCAATGGCCTTAGATATGTCCCTTGTTTGTGAACCTGACCAAGCTACAACCTTAAAGACCTTAGTGATCTTCTTGCTTCCATATTTTCATTTTTGATTGTTAGATATTGTATGAATTGAATTGATATTGGCATTGTTTGTTAAATGACTGAAATTGTCCCCGCGGTTGCAAACGCGTAATTTCTTCAATCCTTTTTCGAAGAGGAGAGATAGGGTGATTCATTCAAGAAAGAAATAGTTGTTGGTTGATTCATGTTTTGAAATTTGCTTTAAGACTTTAATTCTTGTGCATTATTTGATTCTCAACATTTGGAACCAGTGCATGGTTGCATTCCTTGTGTTTGAGCCATTTTATCCATTCTTGGGGGAATCTTAATCTTGAACAAATCCTATTGTTTCAACAAGAGGCATACTTTGCTTGAGGGAAAGTAAAGATCTAGTTAGGGAGAGTTGTTAGATTTCAAACTTTGCTTATTTGATCTATCAAATGTTGACATCTTTCATTCCTTTTTGTAGAGAAAGTGTTTAGAATCATTCTTGTTTTTGTTGATATGCATAATCATGTGAAAATGTCTTGGTTGCTTTAATTTCTGTGCTATTGTGCAGAAATTAGGCATGAAAATTTGAAGAGTAAGACACAAAAATTGTGACAAGGAAACTAAGTCAGCATGAAAACATCAACAAGTTCGCACATCAAACTTGCTAGTGAATCTGCCAGAAAAACATCAGTGCGAAGGCCTTGAAAAGTATGGTATTGTTCATCCAAAAAGAAAAGGGAGCTAAGTTCGCTGTGCGAAGGAGATAGTGAAGTATTTGTTGGAGCGAAGAAGAAGCAAATGCCTAGAGAACACCCCCAGACTTGAGGTAGTAAGTGTTAGACTATGGCACGAATCTAGAAGGGGGGGTTGAATAAATACCCAATTAAAATTTGAGTCGGCGCTACCAATTTGAAATTGGTTTTAAAAATGTTTTTAAGTGCGGAAGCGGCCGAGGAAAATTGTAGTCTAAAACGAACGGTTATTGGAAAACCGGATATACGTAAGCCTATGGATTTATGACAATTCGGAAAAATAGAATCACAACACAAACTATGCTTATCAATTATTTACTTCAATTTGCAAGGTTACCTAGTTCCAATGAAAAACAAGGCACACAAAAACTAGAAGCAAAATAAGACAATTTTAGTTCAGGACTTTTGTCGAACAGTTTGTGTGCACAAATACCTCAAAGGATATTTATGTTGAGTAAGAGATTGGAAATGCCCTAGTACAATATTTTTATTGTACTTAGTAGTTAAAAACAGAGTTTCAACACCTTACTCAATTTGTATCACAGTTTGACAATAATCACTTAAGCTAGAATCACTTATTTTATAAGCTGAATTGAAAATGACAGAAACTAAAGAACACACGATTTGATGAGGCAGTTCCACCGTCGTCCTCGCTTCGGGGTACGTTTGCCCTCAATTCTAAAATTAGAATTGAGATATATTGAATATATATCACCTGTTGGAATGAACAGTTTACACAGGAGTTGATAGACAATGATACAAACAATCTCAAATGATGTTGATGCTTGCTATCACTTCTTGCACCTTGATTCAAGATGAATCAAGCCCTTCAATTTGTTGTGAATGATCTCCGATTCCAGCCACCTTAATGAAAAACCTTCCGTTGTTCAAACCTTCGGCTCGGCTGATCTTAGACACCAACAAATCAAAACCCGGAAAGTCTTCAACACTTCAACGCCCTAGCTACTAAACTGATGAACCTTCCGTTGATCAATTACCTTCGCACTTGCTTGAATGTTGAACGAACTATTCCATAGCAAAAGCCCTCAAAACCTTCTAGTCTTGATGGGTAAAACCCTCAAGGTTTTCTACAAGAAACACCTGCCCCAATTTCCACTTGAACCGGATCTTCAATCAACGCGTTCGAACCTTATCACCCTTGAACAAGACACCAATCACAGCAAAAATGGTTGTGTATATTTGAGGATTTGTGTGTTGTTTGAAGGATGAAGATGAAGAAATATGTTGCACCTATTTCACGTTTCTTGCCCTGACAATTTACTCAAGATTTCAATTGTTAGTTGTCAAAAATAAGCAAAACTCTATTTATAGTAATAACCAAAACAGTCAACTGAACAGAATTTTAAAACACAGCAAGAAAAACTGCACAGCGCGCGAACGGTCGACCATAGGGTCGGCGTGCGCTGACCCGTGGGAAATACACAGCTTCATGCGCTGAGTGGCATGGTCGACGCATGTCTTCATGCGTTGATCCGTGGAAAATCAAAAAACCCATGCGCCAACTGTACGGTCGACGCATTGCTTCCATGCGCTAAGCCGTGAGAAATGCCAGGTTTCATACGCCGACTGTATGGTCGACTCACTGCTTAGAAACCTGCAAAAATAACAACTTTCGCCATTTTGTGCATCCTGCCACATTCAGTTATGACTCATATTAAGGTATAATGGTTTAACAATGAAAAAGAAGTATAGCATGTTGAAGTATTGCATGATGCTTCTAATTTGTCATCATCGAAAACTTGGAGGCCTGTATTGCGAGACAACTTGCCCTCACAGTAAGTATTTGGACAAGAATTCGCTGTGTGAAGTTTGTAGCGAAGCCTTCGCACTGCGAAGGATTCTTCACACAAAGAACATGTGAAAATACCTCAGGGGCGTCTTCACTATACACTGGCACTTCAACTGCCATTTTTCATTGTTCTCTAGGCGAACATTTTGTTCGCACTGCGAACATGACAGCTCAGCAGCATGTCTATAAGTAGTATGTGGTACTTTTTGTAAAAATATCTTTTTTCTTGTACTTTTCTTTCTTGAGATTTTTTAGAGCAAAAACCGTAGTTTCTCATTTCTCATCATCTCATAGCCATCTTTCACAAAAAGAAGGTGGATTCCCATCCAATCTTGATTATTTGACTCGGATGTTGATCAACCTTTTTCCGAAACTTGTTGCTCAAGCTATCATCATGGAAATGGGTGGCTAAAACCCCTCTTTTGTTAAGGTTAGAGGTAGCTAGTTCTGATTTTATGTATTCTTCTTGATCTTTTGTATGTGAACAAGGCTTTGATTAATATAGATGAAGTTATTTGCTATCTTTTGTTATATTTATGGTTTGGGTTGCTTTAGACATGAACTTTTCAAGTCTTGACCTAATTTCTTCATCTATCAACTATACAAACTCTAGACATAGGTTTGAAAGTTGATATTTGCTTTGTATTGATCTTAATGATTATTGTTTCGAGTGTTATTTAGAGAGATTATTTAACGGTCGAAACAATAACATTCACGAAATCGCTTTAGAAATGAACATTTTTGCGAGGATACGCGATTATGTTGGTTAAAACTATGTTCACATATTTGATTGGTTGGATATGTTTAGGACGGATTAGTGAACCCTAATCTTGACATGCTTTTTATCAAACTAAGACCAAATTTTATTCTATTATATTTCTTACAAACTCTTGTTACAAAAATAGAAACCATTTTTAAAAAAAAAACTTTCTTAAATCATTAAATCATTGAATGACAAACATCACATATTCTCATAAGTCCTTGTGGATACGATAAAACACTACCGAAAATACTTCTAACAAGATGCTATGCAAGATGATGCGCAAAGGGGTGAGATGTTAGGTTCAAAAGTTAAGGTGTGACACCAAAGGGAAAGTAATTGTTCATAACCATGACACTTACATGGAGTGCAGCGACTCTAAACCTAAAGCTAGATCATAACAGGCAAGAATCTCACAAGGTCTCGGGGGAAAGATGGACAAGGCTATCCAACATGACATGGAAGTCAACTATGGGATCCTTTCCTTTGGAATTAGCTATAGGCAAATCATGAAAATAGTATCAAGATAAGACGAAGCATAACTTCAAATGTCAAAATAAGATTCATGGATAGGCATAGAGCAGTCATCAAACAGGTAGTCAATACAAACTCACAAGGCAAGAACGTCATGATGTGTACAGGTATCATCAAGGAAATATTCACAAATGTCACCAAGAGTTAATCAAAACTAAAGTCACAAAAAGTCTTAACCAAAATCAAGAATAAAATTTATCAAAATTAAGAACAAAATCTAATCAAGACTAAAATCAAAAGTAATCTAAAACTAAAGATTGAAAGCTAAAGCGACAACTAACTAAAATTAAAAACCAAAAGTTAATCACCAAAACTAAAAGTCAATTAAAATAAGGTTAAATTCTAATTAACCTAAACTAAAATCTAATTCTAAAAATTAATATCTAATTCATTCAAGATTAATTTCTAATCTAAACTAAAATTAAAAAAATATATAAACAAAACTAAATCAAGATTAAATTCTTAAAAACTAATTAAATTCAAAATTAAGACTCGAATTAAAATAATCTATTTCTAAAAATAAAATCTAATTACCACAATCTAAAATTTAAAAAAACAAAACCAACCAAAAACAAAGGTGCATATAGCATATAAGAGTGTGCATGTGCTAGAATAATATGGACCTCATATCCCACAATCCAAACAAAAAAATTCAACATAAAAATAAATAAGAAAAAAAGTTCATATTTTAATCAAAAAAATAAAAAATAAAAAGAAGATCGAGTCAACACAAATGCTCCAACCACATCGTTCAACCAAACTGGATTTCGCGCAGTTTCAACTCTCTCAAATTTTGCTTCGTATATCCTTCCTTGCCTTCCTCGTCCATGATTTATCTTTCTCAATTGATTATGCATGATTCGGTTTGTCTCGTCTCTATTTCAAGTTCGTTTCGATATCGTGTTCACTCTCTTTCTCAAACTCTCTTCATCTCAATTCTAGTTTTGGTTTTTTGGATTGGGTGTTATTATGGATTTGGGATTAACTTGAGGTTTGTTCTTTGAAGGGTATGATTTGGGTTGAAGAAGTGTTGGAGAGGTTGAAATTTTTTTTAGAGTGATTGTTGTTAATCGTTGTAGGTGGAAGTGGTGTTGCAAGGCGTTGCCACGAGTCGTGCTGATGTCACGAAAAGTATGGTAATCGTGGCTAGTGAGTGAACATGAAAGTGATGAGTGTTGCGTTTTTTTCCGACAGGTTTAATGGAGAAGCAATGGTGGTGGAGTGTTTATGAAGTGGTGATAATTGTGTCTTGGTCGTGCGGTGTTTCACAGTGGTTATGGTGTTAATGGGATGATTAATCGTGGAGCTTCATTTTTGTGGACGAGAGTATTTGAAGATAGGTTTGCTGAATATGAAAAAGAATATCCAAAAGAATGAGTGAAGGAGCTCCCCCTGTGTGGGGTCCTGTGAGTTCTTTTTAGTTACAACAATGAGTTTTATTTCTTTTCAGGTTTGAGTTGCTCCCAAATTTTCCTCTTTTCCTTCATCTTTTGAAATTTGCCCCTTCTCTTTCTTTTTTTTAAGTTCAAACAAGCTGTGACATGTTGTTTTCAAATGGCAGGCCTTGTTGGTTGTGTAGTGTTGCAACCCAAAATTTGCCCAACATTTCTTTACCTAGCTTATGTTTCATTTCATTCACATTAGCAGTATCATTTGCATTTCATTGATATGTGTGCAGGAGATCAAGAGGTACGATTACCAATCAAGGTCTACACAAGAGTTTGAAGCTAGCTAAGAAGGTTAGTCAAGTGTTCAAGATTGGATATCCTTGTCAGAGAAATTAAAAGATCCCCAGAGAGACTGGTTGAAACCAAGAGTGTGTGCCTCCCAACTTGAGAGTTGTGAGAAGTTATCAGATGATTCTGAAGCCATGAAGTTAGACCTGAGGTATTGAGAGAGCTCATGAGAAGTTTTGAAGGTCACTTTGAGTCCTAGACAGGTCATTGTGCAAGGTTAAGAAGACTCAGCCATGAGTGGTGCAATTATGGTTTGACTGGGTCAACCCTAGGTCAACTGATGATTTGAAGGAGGTTGAGACCTAACTCAAAGGCCATGTGATCATGGATTGATGCATTGAAATGTTATAAGGATGATTCCAAGGTCAACTCATCATGATTGAAGAGTTTGAGAAGTTTCAAGTTAGGGTTTCTAAGGCTTGACAGTGTAAAATCCCCTAGTTTGACCCCTATCTTCAAGGCAGTTTAGCTCAAGGTGTGATTGTTATCTCATCTTACCCCCAACATGAATGTTGTAGATCATGGTCTTAGCTTTAATTTGAGTGCTACAAGTCCTTGATAGGATTTATAGAACTCAAGTTATGGCTTTGACAAGTTACAGGTCATCTGAGGTATGTGAATTTGGGAGCTTGAAAGTTGTCCAACTTGCATGAAACTTTTGCCCTAGAAGGATGATTCCTATGAACTTTTGGTCAACATGAATGTTGTTCCTTATCTTCTTAGATTTCTAGATAGTACTATAATTCCTTGATAGGATTTGTAGAACTCAAGTTATGGCTTTGACAAGTCAAGGGTATTTTGGTCATTTGGAGATTATAGGTCATTTCAAGCATAAGGCCATAACTCCTATTTCCAAGCTTCAAATGGGAAAATGTTCAACATCAAACTTGTTCAAAATGATGTTTTAAGGCTAGTCAAGAGGTCATGAGATGTTGGAAGTGCTTGTATCTCAAAGTTGCAAAAAATGACCTAAAATAAGGGTATAAGTTAAATGAACCAAAATTGGAAATTGATATTTTTGATCTACATGTCCAAACCAAGGCATGTAATATATCATTTTGATTCTAAAAAACATTTTAAGAACATTGGTTTAGCCACAGTTTTGAATTGAAGTTTAATTTGTGGACTTTCTTTGAAAAGTAGTTACTTACATCATAAGTAACATTTGCCAAACCTAAATTCAAGGCATAATCAAGGTACCTTGCAAGCCAAATACTTCCAAAATGTCATGAGGGGAGAAATTGGAAGGAATTGAGAATGATTTCAAGCTGTTAGCAGCAGGGAGCATACCATGGCATGTGATTGAAATTGTCATGACATGAGAGATTGAATTTCTCATTAGAAGGATCTAGAGCCTTCTAGATCACCCATACATGTTCTATATATTGAGTAGAGGTGATCCAAGTCCAAGGTTGGTGATGATTGAAGAAGAGAGCAGAGATTGAGTTTGGAAAATTCTTGCTTGCAACTGAATTCGGTTACATCGTTTCACTCACTTTCCATCCATTTTCTTGATTGCAATCTCTTCCATGGATGCTAGGGATTGATTCCAGATCATAATCAAGGGAAATTCGTAGCTGATTGGTGTTCTTGAGCTCAGATTTTTCCACCTGCAACTCAGAGTTGGTTCCAAGAATTGAGGCCATTTCAATCAGTTCTATTGCATACAGAAGCTTGGAAGTGATTCACTGAAGGAGTTTGGAGCATTTGAGGGCTTGATTTGAGGTTTTGCTACTTCTGTGCATGCGAAATTTTTAGGTCGGTAACCTTCAATCTCTGGCTTGTTTTAGTTAGAATTAAGAGGAATTAGGATGTTAGATGCATTGTAGAATGGTGTAGGAAGGATTTCAGACCATTAATTTGAGAATTAGTGACCAATTAGGGATGTTACCATTTTCGGTTGAGAGTTGGTTTTTGAGAATCTTGAGGTTTCAGAGTGAATTAATGGTATGAGTGAGTTCCTTGTGAGATTTGGGACATGTTTCATTAAGGGATCGTAGCCAATGGTGGACTTTATGGCGAACTAGGGTTGTGAGAAGATGACCGGAGAAAGTCACCGGCGGTGGTTTTGGGCGCGCAGGTGGCCTGAGTTGCAGAAGTTTGAATTGGGGAAGATGATCCCTGAGCCCTTGGATCATGGTTTGACTTGGACTGGGAACCTCATCCAACGGCCACGCGTGCTCCTCAGTTTGTGAAGAGTTTGAACTTTAATGAAACGATGCGTTTCATTTATTTGCTGATTTGGGCTTAATGCATTAGTTGATACTTGCACCCCCTTTAGGGCCCAATCCATAAGTTGAACTGATTTTGTTTACTAGTTGCACCGTGCATTTGTCTATTTTATTTTGATTTTCTTTATTTTTTCATTTTATTCATGGTTCTTGATAAAATCATAAAAAATGGAAAAATAATTCAATTGATCCCATTCTTTTTGCATTGGATTTATGATAGGATCTAGTATTTTTTAGATAAAAAATATTTTTATTTCATGCATTTTCTGATTTTATGGGAATTTTTACATTTTAATTGATATTAAAATAGTTATGTTTGATGCTTGATATTAGTGAATTTGGTTTGATCATGTGATGATGATTTTGGCCTTGAATTTTTGTGAGTAGTTAGCATAGATATGCATGCTCCCCATAGATTTTTATCACATTTTTGTGGTGAACATAAGTGGTAGTTTAGGTTGAAACCTTTAGATGCTCCATTTTTAGGGTTTATGGTTGATACCTTGTGGTTTAGATTTTATTTTTAGAACTAGCTGGATGATTCAACCTCTGATTTTTGTAGGATAGATTCATGATTGAATTAGGATCTCTTAGGAATTTTTGTAGGATTTTTCAAGGTAGTTTACTATTTTTTCTTGATTTTAGTTTAGGTGCTAGTTTTAGATGATTCTGAGGCACTAATTCAACTAGATTAACTTCTTTAGTTCCCTTAGATTAGGGTTTTGCTTTGCTTGCTCTTGGATGATGATGAAGACAAGTTGAATATGCATTGGATTGCTTGACGAGGCTTGGATGTGAAGATCTTCCCTTCTTGTGGTGTAATTTTGATTAGGTTAAGATTAGGGTTTTGTAGGCAGAGCTTTTAGATAGTTCTCTTCCTTCATAAACATGGATGATGTTGATCACTTCCATTCTTCCCTATGATGAAAGGTCCCTTTGTAAAGGCCTCATCCATCCTTTTGTAGGATTTGTGGCTCTTTGCAAATTGGTAGAACCTTTTAGGGTCCCTTTCCCTGATGGCAGGATGCTTAGTGGTGACCTTGGGTCTTCACTCTGCTACCAATCATCCAAACTTTGCTCTTGACAGATGAATCTTTCTCCCTTGTTAGAGGATGGAGTTCCTTTCCTGAGAAGATTGAAGGATGAAGTTGATACTTCTTTGTGTTTGGAGATTACCTTGAGAAGCTGAAGCTTATAGGTGAAGAGGACCAAGTTGATATTGGTAAAGAAGAGAGAGCTGAAGCTTGAAGGTCAAGAAGAGCAAGTTGACACTTGTGAAGAAGATCACATTGAGATTGAGTGAGGAGCTGAGGCTTGAGGAATAAAGGATAAGTTGATACTTATGTTGATGCATTGAGAGCATGAAGGAGTCAAGTTGATACTTGCAGTTAGGAGTGAAGCCTGAAGGTGGAATTTACTGAAGTGCTGAAGCTTGAAGAAGAAAGAATAAGTTGATACTTATGTTTGGTGTATTGAAAACTTGGAGAAGCAAGTTGATACTTGCTGTTGAAGATAATAGCCTTGAAGAGAAGTTGAAGTCTGAGGACTGGACTGCTGTCAGAGGAGGGCTTTATTGTGGAAGCTGTTGATCTGTTTTCTTTTCTGTATTGATGTGATTTGTGTGATTTGCCTGATGCATTAGAATAAGTTCATATTTAGACTGATGTAAGCTAGGAGCATGATTGCACTAGAGGTTGAGTTGCTCCCTCTGCTTGTATTTTTACTGTATGGCTTTGCTTGCGGGTATTCGGTAGAGCCCAGCTCCCTTGCCTATGTGGTTTGTGTTGCTTGATAGCATTTCATTTCTTCTGTATGATTGCAATTGCTCACTATTCTATTTTGCTTGATGGCATTTTGTTTCCTGTATGATTGTAGTTATTCATATCTGGCTTGAGGTTGAGATGAGCTTATGGAGGCTGATGCCCCACACACATTTCCTCCCTCACTTGCATTGCATGCATTTTACAGTCTGTTTACTGTTTAAGCTGATGCTTTATCTGTTTCTGCGTATCATTGACATGATCCCCTAGGAATCTCACTTCCTTTGATAAGGAAGCGATGATAGAACTTTAGGTTGAAACCTATGCATGATAACTTCTAGGAGTTCCCTGTTTCAAACCTCAACCATATGATGAAAACTTGGCATGACAACATTAGGACTTGATAGTCTCCCCGTAGTTAAGCCTGTGCTCTCTTCTCATCTCAAAACAAATCAAAATACAGTAATAAAGGTTAACTGACGTCGTACGTTACGAGCCTTAAGCTATCTGAGAAAGGATTGTTGGAGAGTTTCTTTTCAACAGTCTGGATGTTTAGTATGGCACCCTTTGGGTGACATGCAATGCATTCACTCTCAGGTCATAGTCTCTAGTGCGATATTGGTTGCAAACAACCATAAAAAACAGTTCTTCCGTAAAAGACAGAAAACAAACTTCAAACCTTTTTGCCCCGTGGGCCCATAATTCAAAGGAAGATTTTCTGAAGAAAAGAGTTTCGTTAACTCCCAGTTCTACCGCAAACGGTAACGCCTAAGTCTCCAAGGGTCGAGTTGCGTACTGTTGTACCCCAAAATTTGACCAACCTCTTTGGCTTGTGTTTCATTTCATTGCATCAGCATATTGCATAAAACATTACATTGCATATCATTTTTTTTTTGCATTTTACAGAGGATCGAGAAATGTGTGTCTAAAAATTGTTGTCAAGGATTTATAGCCCTCATCAAGAGTTTGTGTTCAAGTCATCAGATACAAGTCAGGGTCTTTGGAGATAGGCAGACAAGCATATGTGGTTCCCAAGGACACATATATATATATATATAAAATCCAACTGAAAAAGTAATAAAGGAATAAAATGCACAAGGTGAGGTTTGAACCCACCACCATTGGTTTGCAAGCATATTGCCTTACCAGCTCATCCACTCATGCTTATGTGAATAACAAAAGAAGGAGAAATATATGTTTAAAAATGGGAAAAGCGCTGGAAAATAAAAGGGTGGGTTTTTGTCTCCACCAGGAATCGAACCAGGGACACTACACTTGCTGCGCGCTTGCTTTAACCACTGGGGTGGTGATACATCCGTTGATTATCCCACCCCAAAATTCATAAGTACCCTATTTTATTTCATGGCTGGGCAAATTTTGAACTCAAAAATGGCCATACGTGAAGGAAGAGAAGTTGAGCAAAACTCAACCATTTTCAGTGAAACAAAAGCCAATCCTATTTGTTTTTTTGCAAGGATTAATGTGGTATGTTTAGTTTTCATGATTTAGGTGTGTGTTTTGAGATGCAAGTGAAATTGCAAGTTGGAGCAAATTTGGTTTTTCATAAAACTTGTACCAAACCTTGCCTTATCAGGACCAGCATGTGGGGTACTTGCTTGTTAGGTTTTTGAAATCCTTTACCAGACAAGGCAATGGAGGCAGCCACTACTCTGACCTATTGCAGCCCTAGACAAAACCACTCTCCACTCCAATCAAAAAGCAAGCAAGACAAATTCAGTAGTTAGAGGGTTTTTGAAACTGAAGTATAAAAGCAAAAGGATGGAAACCCTAGAGGAGAGCCACCACTTTTATGCAAAATCAGAAGGAGAGTGTTGAATTGTTTTTCTGAGGCTTTTCTCCAAAAAAATCGAGTGCTGCTTCAAGAAGGGAAGAAGTGACAAGCTATGTTAACAGAAGGGATATCCTGCTCTCTTAAGGCTGTTAGCTGGTTGTTCTTATTGGAGATCTGCAAGAGGTATTCAACTTTGAACCATCTCGTCATTATATATCATGTGTATATGGATTGTGTTTTGGACATTTCTATACTAGGGTTGTAGCTTGGCTGCCAAAGTGCATGAGACCAATAATATGTGTATCAACTCTTTGTTTTGATTTAAAACTGCCTTGAGCATGTATATATTTTGTATGGGTTAACTGTCTTGAGCATGTCTTTAGTTTGTGTTTGCTCATTGCCTTATGAAGAATGATTGGAGTCTTGCCATACTATGTTTGTCAGTTTGTAATTGGGGCTAATACCATGTGTGTGTGTTGCATCTGCTAACAAGAGAAACATTCTATGATTGTTTGGCTTTCATCTTATTTTTAAGCTTACTGTGAGGGTAATAATGGATATTCTTCACTGACATTGTTTGAACACCTGGAGCTCGGCGGTCAGCTGCTTGTTTTAGTTTTTTTTTTGTGTTTTGTTGTTTAGTTTTTGATAGCAGCAAATCTTAGTCTGGTCAGTGACCATTTATGTATGTTTGAAATCCTTGGCCTATTACCATTTGAGTTCAAGAATGTTATCTGTTCCAACCAAAGTCTGTTCAACCATGTTTTTGTTTTGTGAGACCTTTAAGACTTGTCATTATGATGCTGTCACCTGATTTGTTTTTTTCATTGCTTGATTTGTTCTGATGCATACTTGGATTGTGGTAGTTCATATTAGATGCTCAGAGTTGGTAACTCTTTGTGTTAAGTTCTGGCTGTGACTTTAGATTTTGGTTTGTTTGGTTTAAGTTGGGTTTCAATCTGTTCAGGCTGGTTTTTGTTGCCTCCATTTGTGCTTGAGAACTAAATCTCCCAACTTAGTTGCATTTGTTTTTGAGTTTAGTTTGGTTCTTGTCATAACTGCTGGATGCTTGTGTGTGAAATGTTAAGTTCTTGCATTAAAGTGTTATCAAGCTTCCTGATTGCTGCAACTTACATGTGATAAATTCACTAACCTGTTGCATTTGGCTTTGATAAGTGGATCTGTCAACTCATTATTTTAACATCATGAGCATATGCATTTCATTAATAAAAAGAAAACACACCATTTCCTTCATTGGCATTTAATAGTCATCTGGTGATTTGTGGCCAAGTTGAGCTTATCCCTTTAAGCATGGCCATGAGGAACACTTTTTAATTTGGTATAGACTGCTGCTGAATCTGAAGCTCAACAGTTTGGTTGATCAATTTCTAAATGCATATTGAGTAGGATGCTTGACAATGCCATGACAAGTATATCTCCAGGCCATTGTAAACTGTGCTTTTATTCTTGTCCCTTGCTTGCTGCATTAATAACATGTGTAAGTGTTGTTTTTTGGTGAAAATGTTAATCCTGGTTGTTGAAACATGTTTGAATGCATAACTGCTAAAATCTGTCTGCCATGCCTGGATTTGTTTACAAATTAACAATTGTCACATGCAGTAGGATGCCTTGAACATTGCCACATTTGAATTCATAGCTTGCATTGTTGGATCTGTTTTGGATTTAAGCCTGTTATAGTCTTTGTTTGTTGATAATGCCATCTGTTTAGGCATCGACCACTGTTGGCTTTAGAATTTTCTTTGGCCCTAGGGAGGCCATTCTGAATATGTCAGTTCGTGTAAGCTCATTTATGCCTGGCTTGGTTTTTAGTTTTGTCAAAATCACTCAATTTACCCTGCATACAATACCCTGGCTGCTGTCACAGAGTTATGTGCATAGGATTGTTCCCAGTTGGTGAAGGTTGGATATGTCAAGTCCTCTTAGATTTAGTTTCAGTTGTGTGTTCGTTTTCCATTTAGGCTTGACATTGTTACGACCGAATTCGCTGTTATTCCTGTTTTAAAACAGAATTGTGTTGATCTAGATTTTGTTGAAATTGCTTTTCACCATGATAAAGTTGTTGGTTGTTTTAGACTAGTTTGGATTGTGAGGATGTTTGTAAGAGCACTGCTGGTAAGGCTCACCACAATTGCTGTTGAGACTATGTTTATGTGGTTGACTATCAAGTCCCTGTTTGAGGGTTTGCTAACCTCTATTTTGTCATCTTTGATCTGATTTTTCTTTGCAAGTTTGTGTGTTTGAGAGATTCTTGGCATGATGTTGTTTTGCTGAAACTCATTTCTGCGTATTTGTGATGATCAATAACTTTTTTTTATAGATTTTGTTGATTTTGTGTGGTCAAGAAGTTCTTGGGAATTGAATTCTATTTGTGTTGATCATTAAGGGCCTGCTGCTACTTATGTGTATTTGTATTTATCATAGAGCTGCACTAACACTATTGGTTTGGCAATTTTCTTCCTATAACATCGATTTCATCCACTTGTAAATCACATACGATGTTTTTGTTTTAATGTCTTTTGATTGGACCCCTTGCTGAAACTCGTTCTTCTGCGTATTTGGAGCTTGCTCAAGGCATTTTCTACCTCTGTTTACATCTAGTTTGGTTCATAAATTTCAAAACGTATCTCAAGACACCTCATTGCATAAGCTTTCGAATTTTTGTGTGTGTATTGTATTTTAAAAAAACCGTTGGTGCTATCTTCTTCCTTGTAAAATTCTGGTTGAGTTTGACGTAAGGTTTGTCCCGTTTGGTTGAGGTATGAGTAAGTTACGGGTCGAAACGTATTTGGACGGTTTGCCATATTTTGTGTTGCCCAGGAATTCGCATTGGTTAAGTATTTAATTTGATGGGGTGGCATAAATACACGGATGTATCGCCACCCCAGTGGTTATTAGCCATGCCTTAAGTCACTTTGCAACGCCATGTCGTGAGTTCGAGCCCAGCTGGGGCCATTTTTTTTTTGCTTTGCTTTATTTTATTCTTCACATCTTATTTTTTCTCTTTCTCTTCCATTCCCATATCAGCGTGTGCGCGTGTGCCCTAGTGGATAAGTTTGTTAGCTATAAACCAAAGGGGGTGGGTTCAATTCCCACCCTTTGCTTTTTATTTCTTTTGTTAGTTTAATTCTTTATTATTTTGTTTTAACTATACAAATTCCAAAATTCATAACTTTTGCATACTTCAATATTTTTGATTCATTCTTTTTGCAAATTGTTCACAATGATGACTGTTTTCATTTAATGAAATAAAATTTCAAATTATTGATATTCTCAACACCCTTTGCTTGCTTGGAAGTTGGCCCTCTGTTAGGGTTTGTTTACTTCGTATCTTATTAACATTTCTCAAGCCATCTAGTAAACAATTTCTTTGTATTGAATTAAAAATAGAGGATTGGGTGTAGTCCCCTTCTTCTTCGAGTGTTGAGATGCCCACTGTAGTAAGGGTGGTCTCGACACTCGTCTTTCAATACGAAGACGCTTTTAAACTTTTCTCTCCTAAAAAACCTCGGTCTCGTACCGAATCCATTTTCAAACCATTTTCACAATAAAAACTTGAATGGTCGTGGAGTGGTTAGGCGTAGGCCTTCTCCTATCCCGAGTGCTGGCGTTTACCGTAGGGTTCTCTGTCACAAAGCATTTACCATTCAAAACCAAAAACACTTTAATAAGAGAACGAAGCTCTCTTTATGTTGAATTAAAGAGAGAGGATTAGGCGTAGACCTCTTCTTCTTCGAGTGTTGGGATGCCCACTGTAGTGAGGGTGGTTTCGACGCTCGTCTTTCAATACAAAGATGCCTCGTTTGCCACACAATTTTCATAACAAAAACTTTGAGACAAAGAATTGGGGACTACCCGTAGGGGTTACTATCCGAGGACCTATCTCGCCCCTAAAAAAACAATTCAACCAATCAAACGTGACACCTTGCCTCGCATGGCGAAAACCAGTCTCCCAAAGGATATGTTACGTTCGTTCTACCGCAAACAGGTAACGCCTAAGTCTCCAACGAGCGAGCAGCAATACACCTAACTGCTAGAATATGCACGATAGCAGCGTCTACCAGAACTTCCCCGCGCATCGTAGGTTGAACTACGGCTGCTCTGATTCTTTACTTCTTTTTGAGTAAAGATACGTAGGCACAAGGGCCACAATCCTTGCCGAGCACATTTCCCCCTATATCTGTAGTTCCCCGAACTACGTCGACTCTGACTTTCTCATGTCTATTGAGAATATGTAGGCATAGGACTGCGAAGTCCTACCAAGTCTGTTCTTTCTCTTTTTCCCCGTTCTCTCTTTCCTCCTAACTTTCCTGTTTCTAACCCTTCTTTTACCCTGTGGAACACTTCTTATAGCATAATGTTTAAGCAAATAAATTCACACATCGACAAAAAAAAGGTTCCCATCGAGTACGATGGATGCGAGGGGTGCTAATACCTTCCCCTGGCATAACCGGCTTCCGAACCCGTTCTTGGTCGCGAGACCATCTTATCCATTTCTTTCTTAAAGGTTTTCTCGATATTTTCCTTTCCCCTCATGGGATAAATAAAGTTTGGTGGCGACTCTTCTGTCTATCTTTTTCGCCTCCCCGCCGTTGCACGATGCATTTTTCGAGTAGCGACAGCTGGCGACTCTGCGGGGCAAGACCTAGCAAGCCGAGCCTATTTTGTTTGTCGCATTTGTGCTTCATTTGCTTTTGATTTTTTTTTTGTGTTTCTTTCTGACCTGTTGGGTTTATTTGGTTTGGTTTGTGAGGATAAAGCTTTTTACCCGAGCTTTCGAGCATACACACTAAGTTAGGAGGTGGATTCTTTCTGATTTGCGAGACTTAGGACTCGTTGAGTTGGATTGAATTCCACCGCTCAGATGAGACCCCATTGGAATAATTATGTCTTACGTGTAGTCGTAATGGCGTTCTTATTTCCAACTTGGGAGTCCGCGATTCTGAGGACCTTTTGTAGAACCTTATTCCGAAGGTTGCTAAAACATAACTCTGTGTTCATCCTTTTGAAAGGATTACCGTCTTACGAGTAGTCGTTATGATGGGAAACTTTTGAGGTTTAGTACATGGGACTTTGTTTGAAAAGCCTTTGGAATACCCTCTTAAACCAATAGATTGCTCACCCGATGGGAAAGATGCCTTTTGTCGTTGTCTTGCAGGATTGGTGACCTTGATTTTGCTATTGTTCTGTTATCATATGCATTCATAAAACATTGCATTGCATATCATTTTGCATATCAAGAGACTTAAGAAGCTATGATTATCTCAGGTATTGGTGAACTCAATGGCCGATCAAAGAAAAAGAAGCACAAATTCCATAAAGTTTAGGGAACCAAAGGTGGAATCAATTCAAGACCTTCTGATTGGCGTGCCAAAAGTTATCAAGATTAACTTTCAAGGAAAACATGGGAAATTGCTTGATCTTCTAGAGTCGATACTTGGGCCTTGTTCGCTATGGCTCAGTTTTATGATGCGCCTCTCAGATGCTTCACTTTCCAAGACTATCAACTGGCTCCTACCTTGGAGGAATATTCTCACATTTTGAATATTAAGATTAAGGATCAACCTGTCTATACTGGTTTGGAAGAAGAACCAAAGCCTGCTGTCATTGCTCTCGCTCTTCATATGACCAAAGAAGAAGTCAAGGAGGGTCTAACCAGTAAGGGGGGTGTTCAAGGTTTTCCATTGAAGTTTCTGCTAGAAAAGGCTGCTCAGTATAAGGTTGATGGAGATTGGGAAAAGTTCGGTATTAGTGTTGCTCTGATGATTTATGGGATTATCCTCTTTCCAAATGTGGACAATTTCGTAGACATCACTGCCATCATTCTCTTCATGCAGAAGAACCCCATCCCCACGCTCCTCACCGATGTTTATCACTCTATTCATTGGAGGAGTGAAAAGAAAGCAGGAATGATCCAATGCTGCTCTCACCTACTATACAAGTGGTATGCTTCTCATTTGCCAAAGAAAGGGCCATTCGTGGAAAACAAGAAGGAATTGAAATGGTCTCAGCGCATCATGTCTCTGGAAGCTAGTGATATTGCTTGGTACTCTCATGAGTACTATGATGTGGAAATCATTTTTAGTTGTGGAGAATTCAGTAATGTACCTTTGATCAGTAGGGCCGGTTGTATTAACTATAACCCAGTCATGGCATTACGCCAGTTGGGCTATGCTATGGAAGACGAGCCCGAAGCAGAGAAGGTTCAGAGTTTCTTTTTGCTAGCCACATTAGAGGACCCTGCGTTTGTCAGGAAGATTGCTAAGGCTTGGGGCAAGATTCATACAAAGGGGAGGAAGGAGTTAAAAGCAAAGAATTGTGTGGCAAAGGAGCCATACAACCAGTGGTTACTAGCTAGAGTAGCTGAAAGGTCGTTACCATTTCCCTCAGAGCCATCTATGCGAGAGGCACCCCCTGCTCCTACCCATGTATCCATAGAAGAATATGAAAAATTAAAACTAGTGGTAGAAAGGTTGACTAAGGAGAATCAGGACCTTCAGAATGAAGTCCACCAAGCAAATATGGAGAGTGGACAGTACAAAAGAAAGGTGGAGTTTGAACAAGATCAAGCGGCTGAGAGTAGCAAGAAGCTGAAATTAGAAACGGATTTGATAGTCAGGTACCAACAGGGTTTTGAAGGGGCTGATGCGTCGTTAACAACTCTCCGACAACGCCTAAAGGACACCAATGCCTCTTGTGACAGGGCATGGCACTTCTTTGAGATAGCCTCTGCCGAAAAGAAGGAAATACGAGAGAATCTTGAGGCTGATATTGGGGATCTTGAAGAACAACTGAGAAATGCCTTGACCCTAGTGGAAGATGAACGAAGACTTAAGGAGGAGGCATTGAGAGCTTCATATGTCACACCTGACATGTGGAGTAGCAAATGTCTAGAGTTGGAAACTGCCCAAGAAACTACCGCCCTGTGGAGGAATCGTTTCGAGGCTTTGCAAAGAGATGGTGCGCAGTGGCTCAAGAAGGAGGCTCAGCTCAATGAGTTGTTGGACACCCATGTGGATTCTATTTGTTATTACCAGTCGACTCTAGATATGTGTCGTGCTAGGTACAACAATTTGGTGGAGCATTGCAACCTCATGATCTGTGATATCCCATGGAGGTTGGAAAGCGCAATTCAAGACTTAGAAGGAAATGATATCCCTCCTTCTATTCACCACTTTATCCAGCTCTGCGACCAAATGGTTAGGAGGTTCATGTTCGAAACGAAGAAGCTTGAGGAGCGTCTCCAAAAGAAGAATTTCTAGTCATTCTTGATTTTCAGTTATTCAGTTTTCCTTGTAATATGAATTGTTATTTTCAGCTTAGTCAGCGAATGCATGTATTGAGTCTTCCCAAATTAATGAAAGTTCGCTTTTTTGGTCTAAATTGTGCCTTCTTTATTTATTTATTCATTCGCAGTTCTATAATACCAATGATAATCATAAGCTTTGAAAATCTCTTGAACATTGCATATATTTGCGCATCATTTTGCATTCCCTGAAACCCGACCTTACACCGCTTGCCATTTCAGAGAGAGAGAGAGAGAGAGAGAGAGAGAGAGAGAGAAAGAGAAAGAGCAAGCTGACTTCTCAACACTCCTACAACACGCGAGGAAATCAGCAGAGAATTATGGATCAGGTTCAAGCCGAGCTTTTGGAGTTTCGTGAGAAGATGACGCATTTCATGGAGATGATGCAGGGGGTGGCCAATGGGCAGGACCAGTTAAGGACCTTGGTTCAACCTTTAATAGCTCAAGTGGATGGGAGTGGCGTTTTGCATGGAGGGACTACTGCTATTCCTCCTCCGTTTAATGGCGGAACCTCGCAAGTCAATGGTGGCCCAACTGTAGTCAACCTTCCGGGCGGAAGAGACCAAACCAGAATCCCCATCCCAGTTGTGGTAGGCGCCATACCTACTAGCGTGAATCCTCAGTGGGACCAAGATGAACAGGATGATATCTTCTCCATGAGAGACCTTGGGGGAGGGTTACGATCCGACACTAATAGAAGGTTCGATGAAATAGAAGAAAAGATGAAGAGCATTCTTGAAAACCAGAACACTATGGGACTTGACATGTCCAATCTGGGATTGATTCCGGGACTTAGGATTCCTCCAAAGTTCAAAGTACCAGATTTCAATAAATACAAAGGAACGACATGTACAAAGGTGCATATCCGCTCCTATTTCCGAAGGATGTCGGCATACTCTGATGATGAGAAGTTGCTTATGCACTTCTTCCAAGATAGTCTGTCAGGGCCTTCTCTAGAGTGGTACATGGGTTTGGAACCTGTCAATATTCGGAGCTGGAAGAATTTAGCGGAGGCCTTTGTCCAGCACTACCAGTACAATAGTGACTTGGCACCAAATCGAGTGCAGTTGCAGAATTTATCCCAAAGGAGCAATGAGTGTTTTAAAGAATGCGCCCAAAGGTGGCGAGAGCTTGCCGCTAGGGTTCAACCTCCCATGGTGGAAAGAGAACTAATCGATTTATTCGTGGCCACATTGCCCGGAATCTACTACGAGAAGTTGGTGAGCAATATGTCAGGAAGCTTCTCAGATTTGATCATCACGGGCGAAAGAGTTGAAAACGGTATAAAAATGGGGAAAATTCAAGCAGCGGAAGGGACCTCATCTGGAGGTGGAAGAAAGTTTTTTGGTGCGAAGAAAAGGGATAATGAAACAAATGCAGTGTATGGCTTTAACAACCGAAAAAGATACCTGGATCAGCGTCAGCAGCGACCGTATTACCAACAACCACCACAAGTAGCAAGTATTGCCATCCCGGCGACACAGCCTCCGCAACAACAACCACGTCAACAACAGCAGCAACGACCTCAACAACAGAATTATGCACCGAGACAGTTCCAAGATAGGAGAAGGGTGGCAGATAGACACTTTGACACACCGCCAATGCCCTACGCTCAGTTACTACAACACTTAATTCAACTGCAGTTGGTCCAGAAAAGGACAATGGCACCTCTAACTGGCCAACCACCTCCTGGATATGACGCCAGCGCTAGGTGTGAATTCCACTCTGGCGCCCCCGGCCACAGTATTGACAACTGTAAAGCCTTCAAACATAAGGTACAAGACCTTATTGATAGTAAAGCTATCAATTTCAATCAGGATGCGCCAAATGTGGATCAAAATCCCATGCCTAACCATGGTAGGGGTGGTGGCGTGAACACTATCGCCAGTGAGGAAGGCCTGAACTTGGTGTCTAAGGTAGAGGATCTGAAGACGCCGTTAGGTTTCGTGAAGAGCAAGTTGTTAGAAGGAGGGGTGTTCCCAGGTTGTGGGGAGGATTGTGAAGACTGTATGATCTGTCCCGAAGGATGTCGGAACTTGATGAACCATATACAACACATGATGGATGACGGTTTATTGCAATTTGATAGAATCTGTGAGAAGAAGGTTGAAGAGGTAGTCATCAAAGATAAGGACGAGGTGGCCACCATATCCATCCCATACAAAACAATTACAATTTCCGCGCCTCCGGCGAGGCCCACTATTATATTCACAAAGGCAGGGCCCGTACCCTATGAAAGTTCTAAAGCGATTCCTTGGAACTATGGGGCCGAGGTCTACTGCAATGGTCGAAAGCAGGAACTGAGGGGTTCACCGTTGGATTCCGTTGATAATTTGGTGGGAACTGGAGGAATGACTCTAAGTGGGAGAGTATTTGCACCACCCAAAATAAACGCAGAAAAGATCGACAAGGGTAAAGGAAAGATGGTGGAAGAGAATTCTCAGGCTAGAGAAAAAGAAACTTTGCTGAAGGACGTGGAGGAATTCATGCGCTTGATAAGGAAAAGTGACTACAAAATTGTGGATCATTTACAGCAAACTCCTTCAAATATTTCTATCTTGTCATTGCTGTTATGTTCTGAGGCTCACAGGAATGCTTTGCTCAGAGTTTTGAATAATGCTTATGTACCTCAAGAGATATCCGTTAATCAGTTGGAAGGCGTGGTGGCCCATGTCAATGCGGGTAACGGGTTGGGGTTCACTGACCGTGATTTGACACCAAAAGGGAGGAACCACAATTTGGCTCTGCATATTTCACTTGAATGCCGAGGAACAGTGATGTCACATGTACTTGTTGATACAGGGTCGTCCTTGAATGTGTTGCCAAAGAAAGCATTGATGAAGATTGATCATCAGGGTCTTTATTGTACGCCCAGTGATTTGGTTGTGCGGGCTTTCAATGGAACCCGAAGATCTGTCTTTGGGGAGATAATTCTGCCTATCCAAGTAGGCCCGGAGGTGTTTGAAGCAGTTTTCTACATCATGGATATCCAGCCTGCTTATAGTTGTCTTTTGGGTCGGCCTTGGATACACTTAGCAGGCGCTGTAACATCGACTTTGCACCAGAAATTGAAATATATGGTGGATGGGAATATTGTGACTGTTTGTGGAGAAGAAGACATCATGGTGAGCCATCTGTCTTCATTCAAATATGTGGAAGTCGATGGCGAAATTCAAGAAACATTGTGCCAGGCCTTTGAGACTGTCCAAATCAAGGAGAAGGCGCCGGTTGAGGTCAAGGCTCCAGAGGTTGCCATGTCGTCATACAAAGAAGCGCGGGCCGTGGTGGAATCCGGATCAACACAAGGATGGGGACAGGTGATAAGCGTCCCAAACAAACAAGACAAGTTCGGATTGGGATACAGCCCACATGGATCATCTTCTCAAAGCACTCCACGCTACAAAGGTCATGTCCAATTTACTAGCAGTGGGATCATTTTCGATCAAATCAATGCCATATCAGACGAGGAAGGAGACAGCGACTGCGATATGGATGCATGGATCCAGCCATGCATCCCCGGCCAGGGCTTGAAGAATTGGAGCATGGAAGAAGTTATCACAGTGAC